>CM037919.1:2358286-2374952 GCA_021346845.1 Apeltes quadracus | reverse complement strand
TTGAATTTTGTAAAAAACATGTTTTTGGCCATTTCTCCTAAACGCTCAGTTGGATTTGGACAAAACCTTCCACAAATCATTATTGGTTCAATGTCCCCCTGATCCACCCCAAATCGTGTTAGTATCTTAATGTTTTCTAGAAGATATTGGCCAATGAACTTCGCAATGGGTGTAGCTTAATCTGGCGAGATTCCTAATTTCCAAATTACTTGGCCTGCCCTCACCAAAATATGTAACATATGTAGACATTGAACCTCTGAACACACCCTAATTTTTTGAGAATATTTGAAGAATAGGGGGCGCTGCAGTTAATCATTGAAAATCTGCTTTTTGGGGCCATTTTTGGCCTATTTTCATGATTTCTTGGGGTTGTAGAAAAGACATCTCCTAGGGATTAACCCTGATTCTTTTAACTGACACGGCATTGTGTTCTTAAGACCTTGGGCTCTAATAATTCCATTTTTGGAAGAATTTCCAAACTATATGTATAGGGAGCATTTTTTAAGAACCACCATTTGGCGTAAAAATTGAAGTTGTTGTAACTTGACCGTATTTTATCTAATCTGCTCCATATGTCTCAGATTTCAGGAACTTTTCACCCTGTAGACATCCATATGATCATTTTTAACATTAGTCATAGCACCACCTAGTGGGAACAGAAAGTTGAGGGTTTTTTACTTAACACCTTGTTCCTCACATGTTAATCTGATGCCTCTCAACAGGTGGTACCTGATACTTAAGACCTTGATAATTAATGCTTGACTGTAAATATTATAAGAATTCGATTAATAGCGGCGAGTGGGAGCATCGTCAAAGTAGTCTGGTGAAGGAGATTTTGAAAAATCATAATTTTGGCATCGTACATCAGAATGTCCTGGTTAATCACCAAATCACACCTTGGGGAAGTGTACTCTCTGCCTGAAGTGGAATGATCATGTGACGATTACAATTCCCATTCATTCTCGGACTTCCGCTCCGCTGAATGAACTTCGCAATGGGCGGAAGTCCGTCCATAGATAGCCCACAGGTAGGAGAAAACGGAGACCGGTCATTTCTGCAATTGGAAGAGCAGCTCAGCTGTCTTGCTAATATCTTTTAATACAGTTCTTGACTGTTAAGTATTTTACTAATATAAAGCTTTAGCTTCATTTTCATTTATATATATATATATATATATATATATATATATATATATATATATATATATATAGATCACTCACTCTGGACTTCAATATTTATATATATATATATATAAATATTGAAGTCCAGAGTGAAGGCAAAATAACTCAATGGATCAGATCAGAGTTGTTGCATTATTTTTAAAGCAGGTGAAGAGGAGCAGCTGTATTACATCACACTGATGCTTTATAAAGGTTTTATAAAGTAAGAGGAGGTTGGATACAGTAACAACAATTAAACAGTTAATATTTTACTGGATAATAACATATTGTACACACACACACACTAGGGCTGCTAGCAGCACTGGACGGGTCCTCTGGCTGCCTGCACGCTGCGTGAGCACGTCACGTGAGCAAGTCACGGCTCAATCCGTGGCAGCTGTCATTTAGGCACTGTGAGTAATTCGGTCTTCAGTGTTAAACTGTGGAAATGTGATTCCGGTTTGTACAGTCTAGCATGTCTAAAGAAATTGTATTGATCATGAAAGAACTTTATTACCTAAGTATAATCTCCTTTAAATAGTGGGTAATTCTGCATCGCTGTGACCTCTCTGTGGATCATAAGACCAAGATTAGGTGTGTGATTCTATTATATTGGTCTTCAACATGTTAATATAGAAGTCCCGCGGCCTGATAGCGTATAAGATGAAGTTTGTGAAGTGAAATTCCCTGCTCCATGTGGTTGACGTACAGCTAACGTTTAGACTTATAACATTGCTGTACCATATGTGTCCATTCGTGTCTGCTTTTTTAGCTTTATATGTTTGAAGAATGAATCACGGATTGGTAGGTAGTACTTCCTGGGTGGCCGTGGGGCATTTTGGGAGTTGTAGTTTCCTGCTTATAGAAAAGACTGCATGCATTTTAAATAGGCTTTTGGTGGGCTTGAATATGGTGCACAATGTTTGAAGGTACATGCAAATTATGAAACAACGATGATGAGGATAATTATGATTTTGTTATTATAGTATATTAACAATATTATCATTTATTTGTATTTTGAATGTTAGATAATGTTATTGGGCTATTGAGGTAAAGAGCTGGGGAGCTGTGTTGGTTGTAGTATTCACGTGGAAGTTGAAACGTTGCATTTCTTATTATTCCAGGTCTATTACCTGGTTCCATTTAGAAAAAAAAATAAACAAACTAATGTGGAATACTGAGTAATATTCTATGTACGCTGGGTTGCCCTTTCCGTGGGGAGAACACGGGTTGCAGTATGTTATGTAAATGATAATATGCATACTGTGTAAATACTACAATACTGTGCAAATTTCTATTGTTCCTATTAAATCTAATCTGAAATTGACCAAATGTAGTCTTGAAAGAAAAAAAACTTTGAAGAAAATTGGCTCATGTTTGTTATTTTGAAAAGCCATCATTCAGAATCAGAATGTCCTGGTTATCACCAAATGACACCTTGGGGATGTGTACTCTCTGCCTGAAGTGGAATGATCAGGTTAATTCTAACTTAAAAATGATCAGGAGTTGGCTGGTGATAGAAGTGGGTGTCATATATCTTTGGCCACTCGGTGCGGCAGCAGCATTTACACTTACTTATCATGCAAAGAGTTACTATGTCAGTCAATCCACGTGATTTAAGCAGATCAAGGTGATTCAAGCAGATCCAGCTCTTCGGCCCTTTCTCAATACCTTAGTCGGCGAGAACGGACTCCCGCAATGATAGACGGACTCTGGAGTCCTGACTCACAGGTACAAGAGAACATTTCTGCAATTGGAACAGCAGCTGACTTGATGACGTCACCACGTCAGCCGTCTTGCTAATATCTTTTAATACAGTTCTTGACGTAGTTTCGTTTTCATTTAAAATGATAAATTTATATATATATATATATATATATATATATATATATTATATATATATATATATATATATATATATATATATTATATATATATATATATATATACATACAGGACTGTCTCAGAAAATTAGAATATTGTGATAAAGTTCTTTATTTTCTGTAATGCAATTAAAAAAAAACAAAAATGTCATGCATTCTGGATTCATTACAAATCAACTGAAATATTGCAAGCCTTTTATTTTTTTAATATTGCTGATTATGGCTTACAGCTTAAGAAAACTCAAATATCCTGTCTCTAAATATTAGAATATTATGAAAAAGTATACTAGTAGGGTATTCAACTAATCACTTGAATCGTCTAATTAACTCGAAACACCTGCAAGGGTTTCCTGAGCCTTGAAAAACACTCAGCTTTGTTCAGTAAACTAAATCCCAAGTATGGGGAAGACTGCTGATCTGACTGCTGTCCAGAGGACCATCATTGACACCCTCCATCAGGAGGGTAAGACACAAAAAGAAATTTCAAAAAGAGCAAGCTGTTCACAGAGTGCAGTTTCAAAGCACATCCACAAAAAGTCTGTTGGAAGGGGGAAATGTGGCAGGAAACGCTGCACAACCAAGAGAGATGAGCGCAGCCTTAACAGCATTGTGAAGAAGAGTCGCTTCCAGAATTTGGGGGAGCTTCAAAGACAGTGGACTGAAGCTGGAGTCCAGGTATCAAAAGCCACTGTTCACAGACGTGTCCGGGAAATGGGCTACAATAGCCGTATTCCCATGGTCAAGCCACTTCTGAACTCAAGACAACGGAAGAAGCGTCTGACTTGGGCTATGGAAAAGAAGCACTGGACAGTTGCAGAGTGGTCCAAAGTCCTCTTTTCAGACGAAAGCCAGTGTTGTATTTCATTTGGAAGTCAAGGCGCCAGAGTCTGGAGAAAGGCTGGAGAGGCGCAAAATCCAAGTTGCTTGAAATCCAGTGTGAAGTTCCCACAGTCAGTGATGGTTTGGGGAGCCATGTCAGCTGCTGGTGTTTGTCCACTGTGTTTCATCAAGTCCAGAGTAAATGCAGCTGTGTACCAAGAGATTTTAGAGCACTACATGCTTCCGTCTGCTGAAAAGCTCTATGGAGATGAGGATTTCATTTTCCAGCATGATCTGGCACCTGCCCACAGTGCCAAAACCACCAGTAACTGGTGTACTGACCATGGCATTACAGTCCTCGATTGGCCTGCCAATTCCCCTGACCTGAACCCCATAGAGAATTTGTGGGGTATTGTGAAGAAGAAGCTGAAAGACACCAGACCCAACAATGCAAATGAGCTAAAGGCCGCTATTGAAGCATCCTGGGCATCCATAAAACCTCAGCAATGCCATAGGCTGATTGCCTCCATGCCACGCCGCATTGATGCAGTAATCCGTGCAAAAGGGTTCCCAACCAAGTACTGAGTGCATTAATGGACATTTTCAAATGCTTGATTTTGTTTTGCTGTTATAAATCTTTTTACCTTTTTACTTGGTCTGAGGAAATATTCTAATATTTAGAGATAGGATATTTGAGTTTTCTTAAGCTGTAAGCCATAATCAGCAATATTAAAAAAATAAAAGGCTTGCAATATTTCAGTTGATTTGTAATGAATCCAGAATGCATGACATTTTTGTTTTTTTTAATTGCATTACAGAAAATAAAGAACTTTATCACAATATTCTAATTTTCTGAGACAGTCCTGTATATATACACATTAAATATATATATATACATGTGTATGTGTGTTTGTGTACACACACACACTAGGGCTGCTAGCAGCACTGGACGGGTCCTCTCCCCGCACGTCGAAGCTCTGGCCGGACGGCTACCAATGCGGTCGAGGACGCCTGCGGTTGACGACAACTAAGAGCCGAAAGGGTTATCTGACGGTCGCAGGCTTCCTCGACCACATTGGTAGTCGTCCGGCCAGTGCTTCGATGTGCGCGGAGAGGACCCGTCCAGTGCTGCTAGTTCCAATTGTTTCCAAAAGTTTTGGTGTTGAACATTGAACACTGTATTCAAAATAAAGTTTTGAATTTTTTTGAAATAAATGTTTTTTTTCCTCACATTCAGACTTTTGACCCTGATGTGGCGTAGGGGGCGGGGCGTTCAAACCGGCTCTTAGTTCCGTTACAGGTGCTTTACCTTCATTCTTCCTGTACTTTTCCATTTCCCATTGTCTGCTTTATATGGTCCCATCATTACTTCCTGGTCACAACATCTAAGTAAAAAAGAATATAAAACACACACAAACAGAAACCGACACTTCACACAACCAAAGAAAATGTTTTCAAATATTTCATCTCTGGTTTATCTGCTATGTGGGCAATCGCTGAATGAGCATAAACATGACAGTTTTAGAACAAACTCGCTGCTCTGTATAGGCTGCCAAACAGCCTGCGGCTCTCCACCTGCTTGCTCCCCACTTATTGAAGATGAATGAGTTCCGGTTTCACCATTACTTACCTTGTGAAATTGCCCTAAAAATGATGACATAGTCTCTCTCAGTGCAAGTGTGACCAAAACACTATAAAGTCAAGCTCATTTAAAAAACAATCCATTATGTGTAAAGAAATGTCACCTCATAATGCATTTTAGATCCCGCAGTAAATAATGAACAGGTATTATGCAGAAGAATAAGTCTGAGTACATTGTATCCGCTTTCTCTACTATCTAGAAAATGACAAAGATCACATTTTCGTGCTAAACCTAATAGTTTTTTAGATATCAGTCTTGACAAAAGGTAAAGGACTGACCTACCAGCTGTCTTTAGGCCTAAACAAACTAAAAAACAAGCCTTTATTCAAAATGAGATTAATGCTATTTAGTGGTGAAAATCTTCCTCTATCACAGTTCCTCGTTCTTATTCACCCCAAGTATTGACTGTGTATCTAGGCACAGCCAAAAATGACTAATTTCCAAAGAAATTGAGATGAAATAAGGTGAGATGATACAAAATGTGCTGTTGGGAGCTGTCAGTCCACTTCAGTTTCCAGTGATTTGGCATGTAGTAAGAATTGACAGCCTTTATCACTGGACTCAATGTAAGAGCGTGATTAGCCCACATACAGCCTGTCTGACAGTGCTTATATGGCCTATCGGGGGTTAGGGCAGCTCATTTAATGGTCAAATGTTCCTTCAAAGTTTCTTTGACATGAACCAAGAGACCCAGTCAGCACTGTGTTGGGATTTCCTATCCCCCCGAGTTGGTTGATGAGAAGAATCTAATACGGCACTCAATTAAAGTTAATAAAGTTAACATTTTATTTAGAAGAGATAAAGTGCTACATGAGCAATCCTCCGCAGGTATACCTGGAGACCTGAAACACGCTTCGCAAGCTGTCCCTCTCAGAGTCCGTCCGCTGTCTGACTCTGCTCTTTTTTATAACCTCTCTTGTCCTTGAACGTTGGTTCAACCCAGTTCATCCTTCTGTAACATTCTGCCTTCCCCGAACAATGAGTGCCTGGTACTCCTTCACGCAGCCTTCGGCCTTGCCCTGAAAATGGGTTCAAACTGGCTCTCCCTTCGGCCACACGTGCGCTATCTCAGATAATATTTGATCTTCATTTTTTCCTGTGCTCTCCCTTCCACAATTCACATTGTCTGCCTTATATGGTCTCATCCGGTCACACCATCTTTTCTACAAGTCAAAAGATTATAAAAAAACACACAAACAGAAACCCACATCTCACAACTGCTAACTGTTCCATAAGTCCAGTTAATTGCTACACGAGAACCAATTGCATAATTAACTGAATTGACTTGTGCTTCAGCAGCCTTTGTGCTGCTCTTAAAAGACACAGACCACATGAAAGCATCATTATTTATTGAGGAAACGAATGGAGGAGCTTTATTCTTTTACATTGCCTGGGTGGCTGAACCGTGTATTTGTTTTTAGTAGCACAATGTCTAAGACACTATCTTGTGTTTAGCTTGTTTCTTATCAGGAAACTTCAGATGACTGAAAGTGACAATCAAGGGGTAAATATCGAGCTGTTTGGTTGGTGATGGATTTCCTTTAAAATGCGATGGGCTCTCAGCTGTTTTTTTTTTCTAACCATTGATGAATTCTATTAATTTAGCAGCAATGGCAGAAGTGACTACATGGTGGACTAATGGCCTTTGCCTTTACCGCTTGTCAAATATTGCTGTGTCAGAGGCAGCGGAAATATTATTAGATCGACACAATCACGGAAAATTAAAAAAAACGTGAGGGGATCTATATTAATGAGAATTTCAAGCACCTCTGAAAATCAATCCAATCTACGGAATAGAAATATGCTTGAAAGTCCAATAAACAAATTCATCTATCAATTGAAAGCTTATACCTCGACTCCAATATAATTTGTAATATCATTGGCTGCCGAGTTAGAAGTTATTCATCTGTATCTCTAAGGAGTACCTCAGCAGCCTACAGTTGAGAAATGGAGGCAATACAAGCTCACTCAAACAACTGTGTCCACTAAAGCTACCCCAAGCTAATTAATGAATGTGTACTGTTGACAAGATCGTTGATCCCTTCAATTTGTGGATCTAAATATGTTCAGATTCAGCTGGTCCAATTATCATTACAGCTGCATTTGGACTAGTGCTAATTATAGGGCTGCAACAACGAATCGATAAAAAAAATATATATATATATTTATTAAGTGTCAAATTTCATTATCGATTGGTCGTGTCGCGCGTCTATTACGTAACTTAACAAGTTGCGGAGCAAAAAAAAAAGACGAGCCGATGTAGAGTAGCGAAGTTGTGGAAGCATTTTACATTGAATAAACTAAAGAAGTGTGTCAACGGCAAAATATGCAAAGTCAATGTAACAGGGCACGAGAGCACCACGTTGTCCTGTTTTGGCGTGAGGAACGTAGAGAGCAGGGATGGAAATTACATTTTTTTTGGATTTCAAAATCTACTGGCCACTCAATGTTTTTACCAGCCACTTTCTTGTTTTTAACAGACAATGTGTAACTCCATGTGAAAATACTACAAGATTTACAATAGTTTATTTAATCTCAAGTCTCAATGAAACACTGACACTTTCGCTCCTACACATACACAAACCACAAACTGATATACATTTCATTAAATGAGTAGGGCAGATTAAACAAAAAAACTAACATTCCTCCACCCATCCTCCCCACTCCCAGTACAATTTACTCCTGCTCATCAGATTCTGAAGTTTCAAATTCATGGTCTTTTATGGCTTCAAGTTTCAGGTTTTTAGTCCCAACAATGAAACTATTAGTTTTGGCATCTTCTGAAGCGTGTTGACGACATACAGAGCAGTACATTATCAGATGTCTCGTCGAAAACTATCCAATCGCGGGACTCCCCATTGTCTGCTTATCTCCGTCGTTCTTTAAAAAAAACAAACGTTTTTTGACTTTCGCCTCTTTGTCCACTGGCTCCTCCTGAGATGTTTTCTCAGCGGACCTCTTAGGCTGTGATTGGTCTGCTAACTACATCCTTGCCGGAGTCTCACGTTTCCGGTTTCATAGCATAATTCCGCCATTATTAAAACAAAGATATTTTACGAGAGAATGAATCAGATTGAAGAGCTTTTGTTGGAAGAAATCCGTAAATAAGACCACTTGTACAACATGTCATTGGCGGACTATAAGAACGCCGTGTTGTGTATGTGTTGTACTTTTTAATACTGTCATACCGTAGTCATGTTCGCTTGCGCATATGCTATGTTTTGAGGGTTTTACAGTAGAGGATGTTATGCCTGTAAAGGAAGACCCGTGATCCATTAAACCAGCGCAGTTCGACAAGACAAACAATCGACAAGACAACAGGCTGTGACATTATTAATGCAGTTTTTTTTATCTGAATCATTAATCGATTTAATTGAATAGCAAAATAATCAATCATTAGTTGCAGCCCTAGTTAATTGTATGGTTCTCCTTTTTCCTTCTATTTTGCCTTTTAGCGGGGGCGAAAGTCTAATGATGGACAGGTGAGAAGCCCAGATGCTAGCTGATTGCAGCCGCGCCCACACACACACAGAACACACCGGTGCGCACAGATATTTCATCCAATATTTTCTAGTTCAAATGTACTTATTAAAGCTTGTTTTTGAGGGTTTTATCAAGGGGTCTTGGCCTGAGAAATTTCCCCCTAGCAACCCAATTTATGTGGTTTCTAAAATGCATTATAAGTAACCGCTCTACATCATTGCCAATACTTCGGGAAAGCAGATTATCCATGGACCCGGAGAGATGCACCCCAATAGATTGGCTTAAAAGAATCTCATGTATATTCCAGACACAGCCTCAGGTGAGCCTAATATAACTGTACGGTATGGTGTAATTTGAGTTTCCTCCGTCCCCTACAGTCCTTTCTGCTGCCGCCTGCAGAATATCAACTGAGGCCCAACTGATTCTGTGTAGGCCTATTTGTAAGGGATTAAACTAGCAACTAATAAAGGTGATCTTGCCATGTGCATATAGACACTGGTCCACATGACTAAATAGGTAACTTGTGTATTTATCAGATTCAAAGATGGAGAAGGGGGATAATAGCTGAAAATGGGAAAATAGTGCTGGAAAAAGTTAAGAGAAGGTATCGAGTGAACAGTAGGAGCAAAATATGTTCTACAGTTCTGTAACCACTGAAACATATGCAATTTAAGTGTTTTTACAATTACCCAGAGACCATCTGGTAAAACTCTCACCAACATTGAAACCATGACCTGTCTATGGAATCATTGACAATTCAAGATTTAATGAGAACTAGCCTAAAAACTTTAAAGCTGCAATGACAACTTTGTGAACAACCACGTCCCTCCCGGAAATTTTTACTTGAAAAGAAATGGCAATTTGCAAGTTCATCAAGAAGTAATCTTTTATACACATTCCCTCGAGATGGAAGACATGCACTTAGAGGCCAGTTATTTGGACATAACTGATCAATATTATATTGTTGCCCTGATTTCTAATACCACTCTGAGGTAGGTAATCAGCAACTTGCTAACTAACTGATTGCATTTTCCATTAACTATTAAAGCTTTATTCCCGTACTATACATATTTTGGGGTGAGTGTCAAGAAGCAGCTCTGCCAGCCAGAATAAAAAAAACACTGCAAGCAATTCAAGACGCCCAGCAGCGTTATATAGGGACGGGTGGGTGTCCGTGTGTGGCAAGACTTTCCATCAGAGCACGAGCCAGGTTTCATATATTTATCCATGATTTCTAAAAAGGTGTATTGGCATATAAAGATATTCCTTTCTGCCGAGATGATTACATTGATTACAAAGGCTTGATTACATGGCAGCAAAGAGCGAGGAAGTGGCATTAAATGAATCCACATAGATGCATGTAGATCAATATCCATCATCCCCACCCTATTTCTGTTCGCTCAAATAAAGAATGGAGCCGACATTTGGAGATAATTTTGTCTTATGAAATTATCGGTGACAAAAAGTACCTTTTGTTGTTTATTTACCAGAAGAGTGACACTGCCATTCTCACCTAAGGGGGCAATGCATTCCACAGCGAGATGCAAGATGGCGCCTTTGTTTGGCATGACGGCTGCTGCGTCGCATTTGTGTCATTTTTATTAGTTTATTTCTATCTCTTTTATGGTCACATTTACCCTGCCTTTAAACTACTGTGTCACCGCTGCGCAGACATTCGATCGTGTCACCCTGATAAACGTTGGAGTGTATATGGAAGGACTAGTTTCCTCAACCTGCCTCTGGACCCCCCGCCTCTGAGAATGAAGGCTCAAAGGAGAGTTATTAACCAGGATGTTGCTTCGAAGTTTTCTATGTTGTTTGATGGATGCCGACTAAGGGGCACTGATCCAAATATGTATGCTGAGACTTTTAATAGCCAATGTTTAGCAATTTTGGATGAAGTGGCTCCTTTTGAAATCAAGCATTGTCTCTCTTAAAAAGCCCTGCCCCTGGTTAAATACTTTTATTCAGAGCTGTAGAAGTAAACGTCGGAAAATAGAGCACTTGGAAAACAACTAAACTTGAAGTTTACAGGCTTTACCTAAGGGAATTAACTATTTCCCTAAATGAACTTCTGAAAAGTGCTAGAACTAAATACTTCTCAGCTAATATACTTTAATAAGAAAAACCCTGAATTCCTGTTTGACACCATTAATACGATTGTTTAGATTGAATTAATTAGATCTAGCATTTTACCTTCTCCTGCTTGTATCAAAGCTTGTTCTTTTGGCACTTTCTCATCCATGTTTTTCCTTTTGAACTGGTGACATTACACAAGGTCACCACTCTGCTAGATAAGCTGAAGCCCACCTGTATAGTATTGGCCCCAGTGTCGTAGAAATGATTTAAATTTAAAACATGCTATTGTCGAACCAATTCTTAAAAAACCCAGTTTAGACCCATGAACTTTAGGCCTATATCAAAACTCCCTTTTATGGCTAAACCTCTAGAGAAAGTGGTCGCAGAGCAGCTCACTCCCGTCGCTATGGGCGGGCCACAGGGGGTTGGGCCCGCCCCCCAAGAATACTGTGCCCCCCTACCTGAGGCACAGATTTCTTTATTTATTTTAATATACATTATTATAGTTGCTAATTTTGTGTTGTATTAATGTTTCATTCTTTATCATTAAAACGTTAAAAATATAAAAAGGCAATGGTATGATTTTGATTGATAGGCTGTTACAGTGTAGATTCCCATCAAGTCACGTCAGTGTAGCCGCTCAACAGTACCGCGCATTTTAAAAGCTAGCTAGATGATTTTTCGCTTCTATTCATAATGGATATCCGTAAGTGGCGCAGTAAGCTGAACGAACGCAAGGCCCAGCTGATGCAGCTTGCTTTTGAAAAAGGACCTCACTCACAAGGCAGGGACGTCATTAGGATTGAAAGACAGGGGGGGACTTAGCCCCCAGGCAGGGTATTTGTAACTTGCCTTTGCATAATCTTTTCACTCACATATTTTGCTACTGTATTAGAGCTAAACTTATGTCAACAACCAGTTAAGAAACCAAGATGTTAACAAGTAAAACGTGATAGACATATCCTCTTCTTCCATTTCTACACTGTTCAGCAAAAGTCCCTGTAATGTAGCTTTTAGACACATCAAAGCTGCATGAGGGAATTTACTTAGGCCAGACTTTGCTCCTGATGAGTTATTGTGTAAGCAATGACTTAAATGCCATCTGTCTGCTCATTCTATGGGGACTGATATTGTTTTAGAATAGGCCTACTATAGAGATAGGCTATAGTATTGTCAATGAATAAATTTTTCCATAGGAAACCAAAATATCCCCTTTCCTTTACCTCTAGAAAACATAGCTAAATGTAAGCAGGTAATTAAAAACAACTTACAATGTCACTTTTTATCACACTAAGTGTAATCAATCTTCCTTTCACCATTAGCGTGTGTATCGTTGTTTATGTGTGGGGAGGGCGCATCGCGAGTTCAGACCAAAAAGTTACGACGTGACAAGATAAATCCCCCAGTTACTTGCAACGCACGACTGCAACGCTCTGAAAGCTGCCACTTCACACCAATGCAACGAGACGGTGTAGTGCATCATCTTGATAGCACAACAAGTATTTGTACGTCTGTCCAACTTCCGACTTTTCGGCTCTAAATATCAATGATAATACAAATTGTTATGGTTATTATTATCATTTAGGGGGGCTTATGAACATTGTGGGGTACCTTCAGATCCCCTGAAATAGGCCTAACGACGTCCCTGCTCACAAGTTTAAGTCCGAGTGGAAGGAAACTTTCTTTCTGCTCGGAGAAACGTCGCCTCCCACTGTAGTGACAGGAGGGACTGGAGAGGGGACAGCGCTGCCTCCACTCAATACCGGCAGGTTTGAAATATCTGTGCGTGTGTACGTGTGTTTGTCTCATGGCAATACATATTATCCTTCTGTTGACTGCTTTAAAACTCAATTCAGCTCGAAGTCGAGTCTGAAGTCTTTCGAGGACGAGTCTCAAGTCAAGTCTGAAGTCACTGTGTACGCACGACTTAAGTCGCAGTCGACTCCGAGTCTCAAACTCGAGTCCCCATGTCTGAATGACACTGTGGATATAGCTCATATCGCTTGGCCTAATATTTTTTTTGGGACGACGTAGTTGAGGCGGCAGGCATGTGTTGCCAAGGCTGATTAGTGCTGCGGGAAACACTGGACCAGTTTATGGGTCAATAAATGTGCCGTTTTTACCATAAGAAAATGTAGTCTTTTCCCTTTATTTTCTTCTGGGAGTACACCAGAATACTTAATTTACATGTTAAAATAGCAACATTTGGCTGGGTGAATGCCCCCAGACCCCTCTACAACAGTTTAGTTTGTCACCTTTTTTTTGAGTTTGCAGGTATGTCATATTGCTGTTGGTTATGCTTAACGTGCTGGTTACATGCTGCGCGAATAGAGTAGGCTATATGATTATTATAAATATACGTAGTGTAGGCTAATAATAAGTGCCCTCCATTTCTTATGCATTTCATATGCCCCCTGTAAGACTGAGGTCTGGCGACGGGTCTGGAGCAGCTAACTACTTTCTTAGAGGTGAACAATATTTTTGACAAATATGTCAGGTTTCCGTAAAAAACATTCTACGGAAACTGCAGTAGTTAAAGTCTCGAGTGATATTTTGATGTCAGCAGATGGTGGAAAGCATACAGTGTTGGTTTTATTGGACCTTACATCTGCCTTTGACACTGTTGAGCACAATATTTTGATTATTAAACTTCAGGAATTACTAGGGATGTCTGGATCAGCTCTGAAATGGTTTTCGTCTTACCTTACCGGTAGAAGTTTCAGTGTTTTTATAAATTATGTCATGTCAGACACCGCAAGACTATTTAGTGGTGTCCCGCAGGGTTCTGTCCAGGACCAATTATTTTTCTCTTGTGTATATACTCCCTCTAGGACATATGATTGACCAGTTTAAGGATGTCACTTGTATGCAGATGACATTCAGTTATACTGCTCTTTTAAGCCCACTGAGTTACATAAACTCTCATCCTTGCTCAGCTGTCGAATACCCTTTTTCCACCAAAGCAGAGCTGGTGCTAGTTCGGATCCAGAGCCTTGTTCCAAATCGGTTCTTTGGTTTTCCACCGGCAAAGCACCAGCTTTGTGGTTCTTAAGTGGTGCTTAAGTAGCACCATATCGTTGCTGGGCTAGAAGTAAGAACCGCTTACGTCAGCGGCTGGGGGCGGGGTTACCGTGAGACGAGAGAAACTTGTGACCGTTATTTTTAAAAATCTCCATCTACGAATATAGACGAGCCGTGCGAACACGTTGGAGCCGCCGTGTTTGGATGCAGATGTAGGTCTGCAAAGCCATGAACATCAATAGCAAAGCAACGTCTGCCATTGTTGATGTGTTTGTGTTTGGCGCTGCCGCGCTATTGTTGTGGGGAAAGATGAGACTTAACAGCATAGGTGAAAGTAAGCCGGTACTGTCCGCTACGGCGTACCGGAAAGAACTGTACGGTCTCAACTGCTATTTAACTGCTAACGGCGCGTATATGACCGGTCAGCCCGGCCTGTACCACCAGGAAATAAAAACTACTCCCCACCCACCCCCCCGTGTAACAGTGACGTAGGACCTGGCTCTGCGCTGGCTCTTTAGCCTGTGGAAAAGCAACCGGTTCTTTGGAGGCTCCTCAGTTGAACCGGCACTAGCTCTGGCTCCGACCTAGCACCTGGTTCTTGGTGGAAAAGGGGTATAAGTGGGATTACGCAATGGTTAAATGACAACTTCTTACTGCTGGACTCAGCTATGACAGAAACACTAATTATTGCCCTTGAGCAATGCATCCCTGAGATAAAACAGCATCTCTGACTTAGGCTCGTCTGTCCAGCCAACTCTCAGGAGCTTAGATGTTGTCTTTGATGCTGCCATGTCGCTGGAGAAACACTTAAAGCAGCTTATTAAAAACTCTTTCAATTGAGGAACATTTCCAAGATAAGAGCCTTGGTGTCAAAGGCTGAATTGCAAATGATTTCACGAGTTTATCTTGTCTCGTTTAGACTATTGTAGTAGCCTTTTTACTTGTCTTAATAAGAAAGACCTTTGTCGCCTCCAGACTGTCAAATTCTGCTGCTAGGCTTTTAACCGACGCTAGTAAAAGGGCACACATCACTCCGGTTTTAGCTTCACTTCATCGGTTACCAGTGAATTTTAGAGTACACTTAAAAATCCTGGTTCTTACTTTTAGAGCCCTTGTTACAGCCTGCCTATTGTGCCTAGGGGTGCACAGGCGTAACACACAAGTAGAAAATAAAAAAGGTTACAGTCAAAAAGGTGGGACAATGGATAAACACTGCACGAGCCAATATTGAACAGTGATTATGGTTTATTTTGCACAATTTTACAGATGTGAAAAGGAAAGCAAAGAGCAACAGAGTCTCAAAGGCCAAAACAATAAACAAAATCCCCACACTAACTAGAAAACAATGTTTGTCTTGCCTACCAGGGGAAAAGGAAAACACAATTCTGACCTCCCTCTGTCCAAAAAACAGGAGAAAACAGAAGAACAAAAATGGCAGAGAACCCTTACGTGCTTCCTAGTCAACGGGCGTCTGCACACAGACGCACAATGCTGCATGCTCCCAGGGAGACACAAGGAGAGAAGAAGAGGCCTTACACACAGAGTCTGCAAGTATTTATGCCCTCAATTACCTAATGCCTCTCAGGTGGTGCAGCTCCAGGTGACTCACCTGAGACACAATTACCCCGCCCCCTTTGGGGGGGGCGGAGTCACGTCAGGGGACGTAACAGCCCTACAAGGTCAGGCGCCCCCCATACATCATACAGCTGAGTACTTCCACATGCAGTCTGAGATCCACAGGTCATAGACTTTTAGTTGCCCCCCCCCCCGTACGCATATTAAAACCAGAGGGGACCGCTCGTTTCAAGCGGTTGCTCCAAGGCTGTGGAACACATTGCCCCCTTCCATTTGCAGTTTGGAATCAGTGACAGTGAGTTGAAAACTCTTCTTTTCAAAGAGGCTTTTAATTAGACCTATTGTGGTCATGCCAGTCCTATGTGTTTTCTCTATTTATCTTCTTTTTTTACTGTGTTGTTTAAATGTGTACTCACCCATTTATTGTGAAGCGCTTTGGGATGTTTATCTGCGAAAAGTGCTATACAAATAAAATTTACTTAATGACTGTTTCTTCATCATAATGGCATGACCAACACTCCAAAGCTTGAGACATTTTGTAAAATGACTGCAATGAGGATTGAGTTGACTAAATAGATTGTTAATGGATTGACTAGTAGCTCTAAAGCTCTGTTTAGTATTTATTTTTATTGTAAGTTTTCCCATGTAACTTTCATGCCAATAAAATGTTTGTTTGAATACATTTAAAAATATATATTTTATAGATTAACCAAAGATTACCAAGTTTGCATTTAATAATGCCTTGTTTTGTAAAAAATAACAATATATAACTGAAGCTTGACAACAAAAATAATTTCTGTATGTGAGTAATCAACTGGGAACTTTCACCTGTGTCGTCTAAAATATTTGGGTCCAATGGCCCAGACAAAAAAAAAAAACCAAGAAATAACTCCAGCTGCTTAATCTCTGCCTCCAATGCCCTGACTGTGAACCTCCTTAGCCGTCTCTCCTTGATGTTCCAAGCCGCCAGTGTTTTTTTTCTTCCAGCCCACTGACCAACTGCA
>CM037919.1:2290136-2357896 GCA_021346845.1 Apeltes quadracus | reverse complement strand
TTTACCAAAAAATGAATTCTATTAAAAATAATTCAAAACGTCACATTTCTACTAGAAGTGATAGAAACATTTTCACTTGAACAGGCACAAGTTTTGTTGTGCCGCTCCGGTAGAAGCGGTGTCTGTAATGTAAGGACGAGACGTGGATCCAAGTAGCTCCAAAAGACGATGAAAACATGCATTCTCTACCACAAAGATGAATTCAACAACCTTCTCTGCAATCTTTTTGGCCTTTTCGCTCCCTCAAGGATATTTATCCTTCCTTTTGAAGTCCAGAGTCTGTTGCTTTGGTGAAGCAGCCTTCTCCTCTGTTGCTTTAGCGAACGTGCTTCCGCAGCATGTTTGGTTTTTAAATGTCTAATCAAATTGGTTGTAGCTCTCTTGGTACCACCTCGCGAAAAAATCGTATGGCAGACGTTGCAAGTGGCTGTTGGGCTGTTTTCACTCTCTATTTTGAAATACTTCCACACCGCTGGATTTCTTATTTTTATATGTGCATGTCACGTAAAACTGTAAAACGCAAATGAACAGGAGTGACAGTAGTTCTGCGAGGAGATGTGAGGCCCAAGTGCAGGTTCACACTTGCATGGCCTCAGAAACCGTGACAGTCGAGGCCGAGCAGCGGACTGTGAATTGTTGAAGTTGAAGTTCTCTCTAAATCAAATGCCAAGTGAAGATTTAGAGAATTGTAGTAATCTGTTACAGTTTAAATCAATCAAGTAATGTTAAACTTTACCAAAAGAGGGAGTCATAATAAGAGAAAAGAAAAGTTTTTACCTTGGTTAAATGATGAGTGTAGAAAATTATTTTAACTCTAGCCTCTTTTATGGCCTCTGCTCCGAAAATGGCATACCCATAATCAGGGTGCGATTTAACAAAAAAGCAGAGGGGGGGATGTTTTTTTTTTTGGACATGTGACTTTTAGCTTGCATAACTAGGGAGAAGAACGCAAAGGGTAGACCGGCCCTTTTTCGGGTCCGTGGATTATTCTCCATCACAATATGACAAAACTTTTAATGTTAATTTAATGTTAATTTTAATGTTAACATTAAAGTTTGTAATGTGATGGAGACCACGAATCCACGGACCCGAAAAAGGGCCTGTTTACCCTTTACGTTCTTCTCCCTAGTTATGCAAGCTAAAAGTCCAATGTCCAAAAAAAAAACCCATCCCCCCCCTTTTTTGTCAAATCGCACCCTGCATATATATATACATATGTGTATATATATAAAATAAGTCAATTATTTTACTCTTCCATATTGATGATATTGATGAACTAGATACAAAGATCCAGTAACAGATTCCATATCGGTATCCCATAGCAACGATGACATATCAGTATGCTATAGCAACGATTACAAATTGGTATCCCATAGCAACAATACAATTCAATTCAATTCAATTCATTTTATTTTGTATAGCCCAAAATCGCAAATTACAAATTTGCCTCGGAGGGCTTTACAGTCTGTACACATGCAACATCCTCTGTCCCAAGACCCTCACATCGGCACAGAAAAACTCCCAAAAAATGAAAAAACCCTTCCAGGGAAAAAAGGGAAGAAACCTTAGGGAGAACGTCAGAGGAGGGATCCCTCTCCCGGGATGGACAGACTGCAATGGATGTCATGTGTACAGAATGACTCATACAGATGTAGAATACATTCAATTTCTATAACAGAAATTATTCAAAGAATTCCAAGTAGCCGGCCAGGTGTACGACAGGACCACCACCATCAGATCGAACCACCATCCACAGAAGACTGTGGGGAGGGAAAGCAAAGATTTTAGGAAAGGGTAATAGTGATATGAATCATAGTTAAAATTATGATGATGATGATGATGATGACGGCAGCAGCAGGTGCCAGCAGGGCCACGGCCGGAGTCAGGACCAGGGTCCTGACCGATCTGCAGAGACCTGCTCGGCGAGAAAGCACAAAGAACTCCCGGGAAGGAGCTGAATTAGTCATGTGCATTAATGCAACGTGGATTTTAGTAAAAGGGGAGAGAGAGAGAGAGAGAGAGAGAGAGAGAGAGAGATTTTTTTTTATTTTTGAAAAAAACTTTATTTTACATAAAAGCAATATCAATGTTATTTACAGATATGTATATATATTATATATAATCAATTTTTCCGCCGCACTCCTCCAGCAGCTCCTCTCCATCCCTCCTCCGCGCTCAGGATGCTCCTCAGCTGGACGCCTCACTCGGTCCCAGTTGTGGTGCTCCCTCCTTCCCGGTTGATTCTTAGTAGTAGCTTCCTCAGCCTGTAGACCTCCTGCTGGGTGAAGTCTCCAGCGCCCTTCTTTGTGCTCCCCCGTCTGGCGGTGCGAGCAAATTTCTCGACGTCTGAAAAATATTCCTCCAACTTCACCCCCCTCTCGTTATTGGTGGCGTGCAGGAACCCCTTCACTTGCCCCGCGCTGTACCTGCTGGTGGCCGTCCCGCCAGAGGAGACGCTGATGGCAGAGCCCCACCCCGAAGAGGACTCGGACTCTCCACCTGCCGTCTCCCCTTTGCTCGTCGCCCCCCCCCCTCTTTGGCTGAGAGCCTCCCCTACTGCTCCTCGTCTTCCTCTTTCTCTGGGGGACCTTAAAGCTCGCCCCCCCCTCCTCCTCCATCTCACTATCCGAGATTGCCATCCCACCCACAAGCGCCCCACAAACTCCTTCACCATCATCCCCTGTGTTTACCCGATGCACACCACTCATCCCCTCATTCGCGCCGTCACACACACTTGCCCGCTGGGCTACATTCAACCCCCCATCCACTCCTACACTCACGTCCTCCCCCACTTGGCTGACCGGCTGGGCCTCACCCCTCTCCATACTCACCCCCTCACCCATCTGACCAACCGGCTCGGCCCCACTCACCCCCTCACCGACTAGCTGGGCCTCACTCACCTCCTCACCAACCTGCTGGGCCCCCCCAGCAGCCTCCTGGGTCTGGCCCTGACCGGAGGTCTTTTTCCCCTGGCACGCTCTCGCCTGGTGTCCGTCCCTGCCACATCGGAAG
This sequence comes from Apeltes quadracus, assembly GCA_021346845.1. NCBI lineage: Eukaryota > Metazoa > Chordata > Actinopteri > Perciformes > Gasterosteidae > Apeltes > Apeltes quadracus. Next base: position 2,354,884 of record CM037919.1, on the reverse strand, counting down.
CACCCCCCCGTCATCCGCTGTGGCAAACGTGACGTAATCCACCCCCTCGATCCTCACCTTAATCACCAGGTTCAGGGCCTGGTCCTTGGTGAGGACCATGTGCACCTGCCTCCTGTGAGACACCACGTGTTTTAGCAAAGGTGACCTGCACGCCGAGGACACCTTTGTCATTAGTGACACCACTTTCCCGTGCTTCGCCAACTCGCCGAGCAGCGCAGAGTCCGGCACGAACGGCGGGACGTTCGCCACCGTGACTCTGACAGCCGGCTCGGCGAGCGGCAGCACGGGCACGCGCGTGCCGCGCACCACCACGCCGCTCGCCACCACCTCGCGCGCCTTCTCCACGCTGTCCACGAAGATGACCACCCCGTGGTTCATCCGTGCTGCGGACTTTACACTGCCGTAACCCACCAACCCCCCCACGGCCAGCCCGCAGTCCTCCACGGAACACGGAAAACCCGGTGCGAGTTTGACACCGTGCCTCCGTGTGAGCCCCGTGAGGTCCATGCCGACCGGCTACAAACACACCCAAAACAAAGACCACAGCCAGAAAACCAACAGTCACACACACCAACCACAGGAAATACACGAAACATACACGCGAAACCAAGTACTGACAAACAATTCGCCTCACGCCACGCTCCGCTCACTCCGCACTGCTTCCGCTCCTTCCGCTCCCAGAGAGAGAGAGAGAGAGAGAGAGAGAGAGAGAGAGAGAGAGAGAGAGAGAGAGAGAGAGAGAGAGAGAGAGAGAGAGAGAGAGAGAGAGAGAGAGAGAGAGAGAGAGAGAGAGAGAGAGAGAGAGAGAGAGAGAGAGAAGTTCGGTGTGTCCTAAGAAGTCCCCCGGCAGTTTAAGCCTATAGCAGCGTAACTAAGAGCTGGTCCAGGCAAACCTAAGCCAGCCCTAAATATAAGCGGTATCAAAGAGGAAAGTTTTAAGCTTTATCTTAAAGGAGCTGACTGAATCTGCCCCCCGGACTGAAAGTGGAAGCTGGTTCCACAAAAGAGGAGCTTGATAACTGAAGGCTCTGCCTCCCATCCTACTTTTAATAACTCTAGGAACAACAAGTAACCCAGCATCTATAGAACGCAGCTGCCTTGCAGGGCAGAACGGTGTTACAAGCTCTTTAAGATAAGAAGGTGCCTCACCAGCAAGCGCCTTGTAGGTGAGGGGAAGAACCTTAAATTCTATTCTTGATTTAACAGGGAGCCAATGCAAAGCAGATAATACAGGCGTGGTATGGTCTCTTTTATTAGTTCTTGTTAATACACGTGCTGCAGCATTCTGAATCAACTGAAGAGGCTTAAGAGATTTACAAGAACACCCTGCAAACAAAGAATTACAGTAGTCCAGTCTGGAAGTGCATGAACTAATTTTTCTGCATCACCTTGAGACAGGAAATTCCTGATTTTTGATGTATTACGTAGATGAAAAAAGGCAGTCCTTGAAGTTTTCTTTATATGAGAGTTGAAGGACATATCCTGGTCGAAGAGAACTCCAAGATTCCTGACGGTGCTGCTGGATACCAGAGAAATTCCATCCATAGAAACTGTATCACGTGACAGCTGACTTCGAAGGCGCTCTGTGCCTATCAAGATTTTTTCTGAGTTTAGCATCAGGAAGTTGCAGGTCATCCAAGTTTTGATGTCTCCGGAATGATCCGGACTGAAATTCCTCGAACAAAGCATTGTTTTGAAGAAAATCACATAGTTGATTTGCGACGGATTTCTCAAGGATCTTCGAGAGGAAGGGAAGATTAGAGATCGGTCTGTAGTTAGCCAACACCTCCGGAGCAAGAGTAGGTTTCTTAAGAAGAGGCTTATTTACTGCTATCTTGAAGGATGGGTGGTACATGTACAGGCCCACTGCTGCACCCAGGGTTCCTACATCCGAGGACGGGTCGGCACTAGTTGAGGGCAGGAGACCATCAATTTTCTCTTTGATAGTCAGAATCTTATCATTGAAGAAGTTCATGAAGTCGTTACTGCTGAGGTCCAGAGGAATACATGGCTCAACAGAGTTGTGACTCTCTGTCAGCCTAGCCACATTGCTGAAGAGAAACCTGGAGTTGTTTTTATTTTTCTCTATTAGTGATGAATAGTAAGATCCTCTTGCGCTCCGGGGAGCCTTTTTAAGGCTGTCTTGCCAGACTAGCCTAGATCCTTCTGATTTGGTGAAACGCCATAGTCGTTCAAGCTTCCGTATAGTTTGCTTTAAGTTGCGGGTTTGAGGGTTATACCAAGGTGCAAACTACCTACTTGTTGTCATTCTTTTTTTTAGAGGAGCAATAGCGTCCAGCGTCGCTCTCGGAGAGACCGTAGCAGTATCGAGAAGATTATCGATTTGGGACGGACTGAAGTTTTCATAGGAGTCGTCCGGTATCTTGAAACAGGACACTGAAATTAGAGCAGAAGGAATCGCTTCTTTAAATGAAGCTACAGCGGTATCCGATAGGCATCGACTGTAGAAACCTTTGGCAGGAGGAGGTTCCGGTAGTAGAAATTCGAAGGTTATCAGACAATGGTCCGACAAAAGAGGATTCTGTGGAAAGATTGTTAAATGTTCTTTCTCAATACCATACACAAGAACCAAGTCGAGTGTGTGGTTAAAGCAATGAGTTGGTTTTTTTACCCTCTGACAAAAACCAACTGAATCTAATAATGAAAGAAATAAAGTACCAAGGCTGTCGTTATCGACATCCTCGTGAATGTTGAAATCACCCACTATAATTACCTTGTCCGTTTTAAGGACCAAACTCGTTAAGAACTGTGAAAATTCAGATAAAAATTCTGAATAAGGACCTGGCGCCCTGTACACTATTACAAAGAGAACCGGCTGGAATATTTTCCAGGTTGGTTGCGAAAGACTGAGAACCAGGCTTTCAAATGAGTTATAATCTAGTTTAGGTTGAAAGTTTATTAAAAGGCAGGAGTCATAAATAGCTGCTACTCCACCCCCTCGGCCTGTGCCTCGAGGGATATGAGTATTAACGTGACTCGGAGGAGTCGCTTCATTTAAGGTAAAATATTCCCCATCTGACATCCATGTTTCAGTAAGACAAAATACATCAACATGGAGATCAGATATTAGTTTATTTACTAAAACAGCTTTAGATGACAGAGATCTAATATTCAAAAGTCCCCTTTAACTCTCCTATTTTGTTGCACTATTGCATTAATGGTTTTAACTTTAATTAAGTTATTTAATATAACTCCTCGGTTGTTTACCTTTAATTTAACAAAAGGTGTCCGTGAGGCAGATACGGTCTCTATAGGGTTAATTATAGGGTTAATTATGGTTTGGGTGAGTGACCGCTCAGATGGAAGCGCAGAGAAGTGTGTAAGACTGTGACTCTGCTTACACATACACTATGATGTTGAAGGTCCGTGGTGAAATGAAGATGGCTAAAACTAACGTAGAGTTGGAATTGGAAAGTCCACTGGAAATTAAGAGGGCTCAAACAAAGAAGCAACATATTGAATTAACAAAGTTGGCAGAAGCCTCTTAAAAACCAGGAGGAGGCAGCAAATCAAATAAAGGAAAGATTCCAGGCTTTTCATGAGGACTTAATGAGCAAACAGAGAGCGGAAACAGATAAGATGGCTGGAGCCCTAAAAGCATCACAGGACCTTCTCAAAGCTGAGCGCTTCACCACTCAGCAGAGGACGACCAACCAGGATGAAATGCAGATATTCAAGGACTTCGGCCAAGCTAAAGTGGACGAACGGAGCGACACTATTTATAAGCTCAAGGCTGCTCTAGAAAAGTCTGAGCAGGACCTAAAGGACGGTCATCTCCAGTGCCAACAGGAGATGGTTTCCCTCAAAGAACACGGTGTCCACTTATCTTGTTCCGAGGGACAACACATGGACGAGCAGACCCTGGTTGGAGCCCAGGCTGTCCATCAAGAAGAGATGGACAAACTGAGAGCAGAGAAAATCGGGATTTTAACCACCCTGAAAACATCACAGGAGGAACAGACGCAAAACAACAAAAGGACCAAAGCTGCTCTCCTTAAATCTGAGCATTGCCTGCATATTGCAGGTCTTCAATGGCAAAAGGAGAGGTCTTCCCTGACAGCCAAATATGCAGAATCCCACAACAGTTATGAAACCCAGCTGAAGGTCACTGCTTCTTTTCAAAGACGGGAGACAGAGGCTAAGCAGATGCTGGAGGGAATCCAGTCAGCCCATCAAGGCCAGCTGGAAGAACAGAAAGCTGAGACCAAAAAGTTCTTGTTAGCTATGATCATTGCTATGTTAGCAATGATCTGTTGGAAACCTGCCGTCAGGAAAAGTCCTCCCTCACCGAACAGCTGAAATCCTTTCTTGCAGAGCTGCAGACGAAACACATAGTCAGCAACAACCTCACAGCTGAAAAAGAAGAACTACAACCTCTTGGCTGCTGTGAAGAAGGCTGAGCAGCAGCTAGAGCGTCATACTATTCAGTGGCAGAAGGAGATGTCTGACCTAACGGCCATGCTGAATCAAACATGCATGGACCACAAACATTCCCTGCAGAGGAACATTACTGCTTTTCGAACAATGGAGAAGGAGGCTGCGGCGATGTTTGAAAGAAACAAGGCATTCCAAGATAAGCTGATCTCAACAATTCGGAAAGAAAAAGGAGATTTATTAGAAAAGCAGCGCCTCAGCTTTCAGGGCATTATATCATACCTCAGACCTCCAAGAACCACTCTAGAGTTGGTTCCTGGCTAGAGTTGCAAGAGGAGGACCACGAAAACCTCCTAGCTACTCTGATGAAGAAGTTTGAGGATGACCGAGAGAGTGAACGTCTTGAATGGAACCAGGAGAAGTCTCACCTTGTTAAGATCACAGAACAATCCCTGGAAAGGGTACAAGCTATTCTAAAGCCACCAAAACACATTAATTATTTTATTCTTTTATTTTATACTTTTATTTTATACTTTTATTTTATAAAACTTTTTTTTATAAAACTTTTATTCTATACTTTTATTTTATAAAAAGTTTATATAGTTTTTATACTTTTATTTTATACTTTTATACTTAATATATATACTTTTATTTCCTACTTTTATACTTAAATTCTTAAAACGCAAAAAAAAAAAAATGTCCTCTCCGGGGACCATATCGGGGTGGAGAGGTTTGCGTCTCCCAATGAACCTGAGGGCTGTGTTGCCTGGAGCCTGGTTCTCCTCTAGGGTTACCCATGGCAAAGTGACCTCAGGCGAGGGGCCAGATGAAGAAGTTCAAAAAGACTAAAAAAACAAAATAGATGGAGAACAAGGTACCTGGCCCGGAGGGCAAGGAAGCCCCCACAGGGCTCGACATGGCATGCGGCCCCCCCGCACACTTTCGAGTACCGAATCCGGGCTGCCGGCAAAGTTTTGCCTGTGGCTTAAACCGATATGGAGGACTAAAAGTGCCACAATTAAATAAATAAACACACCATTAAATAATTACTTAAATGTGTCATTAAATAATTAAAATTAGAATTAAATACATAAATGTGTCATTAAATATATAATTAAATATGTAATTAAATATATCATTAAATATATCATTAAATATGTAATTAAATATGTCATTAATTAATTCAAATACCGATTCATTTGATGTGAAATACATATATAATTATTTCACTATTTACATTTACATTTCATGCGTTGCAGTGCTTCATGAAATACTTAAACTGTCAAACAGACCCATCAAAGTCAGTGGGCGGGGCTAACGCTAATCTAGTCTGATCCTTTGCTTTGGTCTGAAGTAGGAATGGATAGAAACATGGAGGATCTCCGTGAACTTTCCGGGGAGTTGGTGAGAGACCTTTTAAACTTAGCAGAGGAGGTAGATGCAGGACCTGCTGAACCAGAACATGTAGCTAGTAAAGCAGATGAACTTATTGAAGTTGTTGGAGTCATTTCCGCACTTTCCGACGAAGATATCGACCACAGAGTGATTGCAAATCTAGAAGAAGTTGTCCACCGCTTCTCTGGTACCAGGGCGCATCAGGCCCAACACACACAGGGCCCGGGTTGTTTGCCGTTTGACATACCGAGTGCAGTTTTGGAGCATCAAGTTCTTTGTGGAGTTCCCGTAGTTCAAATTGCAGCGATGTTCAGAGTGTCAAAGAGGACCATCAGGAGGCGCATGCAACAATACAGTTTACGGTAATTATAACATTCATGAGGTTTCTATTTATGAATTGCTGCTCTCATACACTCGGAAAGAATATGACGTTTAAGGTAACATTACTTGATGTTATGTTTTTCTTGTTTCTACAGAAAGACCGATCTCTATTCAGCTGTGAATGATGAGGAGTTAGACCATATTGTAAGTGAAATTCACAGAAGTCATCCAAACACCGGCTACAAGCTAATGCGTGGTCACCTGAATGCAAGAGGTGTCCGTGTTCCAAGTGAGTATAATAATATGGGCATTATTTAAATGTATTTTTAATTCGTAGCTCTGCCCCTTTGAAAGGTGAAGGAAGCTGGTTTATGGAAAGACATCGCCTCTGAGATGTAGAATGGTATAATAGAAGAGACATTTCAGGACAGCTGACTTGTATCATCAGGACATGTGCTGTGATTTAGCCTCCTGTTTAATAGAGGTGGAACAATATCTCACAGTAATATTCTCTGCTGTCCGGATGGGCCCCCTCCCCTGCTGTAAAGGGTATAATATAATCATAGAAAAGAATATAATCATAGGAGGCGAAAAATCTCAGGTCGTGTCTGTTCAAGCATGTGGAATATATATAAAATAGGGACAATATCTGACCGTAAAGTACGTTTTTTAGGCTGTGGTGGTTCTGTAATAGTTGACTGTTTTACACACATTATGTATTGTATTATGACACTACTATATCCTCAAAATAATTAGCCAGTGAGTGTGTGGTTATTCATTTTAATTTCCTCCCCTCAGGCTCAAGACTGCAAGAGTCTTTACGCAGAGTAGATGCAGAGGGAGTCTACATGAGACGCCTGAGGCTCCGCGTATTAAGGCGACGGCAGTATTTTGTTCCTGGCCCAAACTCGTTGTGGCATATAGATGGCCACCATAAGCTCATCAGGTCAGTGATATTAGCAGGTAAACAATGCATCTTTCTAGATGTTTCATTAGAATTGTTTTATAATAAAGTTGTATTTTTTCATGCAATAGGTGGAGATTTGTTGTCCACGGTGGGGTGGATGGATTCAGTCGTTTAGTGGTCTACCTGACTGTGGCTGGCAATAACAGAGCTCAGACGGTCTTACAGAGCTTTATCGCTGCTGTTGAGCAGTATGGGCTGCCATCAAGGGTACGGTCTGATAAAGGGGGGGGGAGAATGCAGATGTAGCAGAATTTATGATCAGAAGCAGAGGCACCGACAGGAATTCACACATCACAGGCAGAAGTGTCCATAATCAACGGTAGAGAAATACGTTTGGCAACTAGGCTCACACAACTAACATACCAGTTCTACTGAGGTTAACAATCAACTTCAAACACGTTTTTAAATTGTTTCCCCAAAGGAATTATGGGAGAAAAAAAAATTGTGCTAAATGTGGTACTTTAAATGAAACATTTACTATAGATTACTCTCTTTAAAATCTCCCGAGCTTTTAAAGATCAACCTGTGAGCTGTAGTTTCTACAGTGCATAATATGCACAGCTGTATTTTAAATAACATTTAATTTCTCACCGAGTGGAGCAAAAAAATAATCTAGTGTAAGGACATGTCAAACTAGTTTTAAGTACAATATTGATTATGCTTGTCATCTATTCAGATTCCTGAAGAGTATGGGATCGACTGGAACGGACCTCACAGCCTTCGTGGAGGCACTGTGTCAGTCCCTGAGGTTCAGCTGGCCCGTGAGCTCTCCGATGAAGAGGTTGCAATTTTGCGAGCCCCAGGAGTTTCTGTTACTGATGCACTTAAACTATATGTAGAAACTGTGCAAGTGTTATTAAGAATCTTAGACTGATGTCCAACCCATGTTTTTATTTGTTGTGTTTGAACAAGCAAGGAAAAACTGCTTTTTTTTAAAGGAAAGCAAACTTTCAGTTTCTTAGAAGCTTCCCGTCTTATTATGGTCCACAGAATGACCAACATGAGCAACAGTTTGATTTCCGTAAATGGAAAAAATATGTAGAATAAAAAAGGTCAACTACTGTACAGTGTGTTAATCAAAGTTCTAATAGAACAGGTAGAACAGTCAGGTAAATTCAGAAAATGACACTTTACTGTAATGTAGCCTTTGAACCAGTAAAAGACTAAACTTACCATGTAACGATGTTACACTGACACTTTCACTGAAATCCAAGACTATATCTAGTCTGGATTTCAGTCTCGATGGATATAATATTGACCAGCCATAATTGACATCTGTCTGAAAAACTTAAACAAGCCCAAATCCAGTACTTTTTATGGCAGCGAGAAGTGCTTCCTCAAAGTCCATGTAGATTTTGAAATGAGCTGGCAGCTTTAGTGTTTCAAAGCACGTGGAGGACGTAGGAAGGGTTCCCCCAGAAATCTCCACTCTCAGTTCAGGAGGAAGCATCTCCCAGCCAACCCAGAATGTCAGCAGCTGGGCCAGGGTACCTGATGAAGCTAAAAGTCATAAAATGGATTAAAGACATTTAGCTCAACTTTAATTGATCATATCTATCCATGAGACATAGAAGCATTTGTAAAGAGAAAACAAGGTTTATACCGTTTCAATGAACATCCTTAGAAAGCCAGTGATGCGGCAGGTGGTGTCTAAGTCAAAGTCTTCATCATCACTGTCCTCAACTGGCCATGCGATTTTTTCTAGGAGCATCTTAAAGAAAACAAATTGTAATCTTTAAAAGAGAGAACTTATTTTGGTGAAAGACTATGCAGATCACATTCTTGGAAAATGGGAAAAAATGCCAGCTCAGTCATAGAAAATACACGTAAAATGAATCAAGTCACAAATATAACTAAAGTACTGACTTACCTGGGGTGTGAACTGCATTTCAGCCATTTTGGGGAAAAGAAGTGGGACAACGTCTGGCCTAGATGTCAGCAGGGGCCATACCATCACATCTTTCAGTCCCTTTCTCAACTGTTTAATTTGGCGCATGGTCCTCCCAACAACCTAAAAGACAGACCCATATTACAGCTCAAATTTAACAAAAGTTAATAACATTCTATAATTTCAGCAAGTACAGCAATGCATTCTGGTCACTTAACCAGCAGGAACTCACTGCATGGAGTAGAAGTTTGTTATGTAGCCATCTCCGATTTGTTTTGGTGACTGCCGGAAGATCCCAAGACATGGAAAGATCTGAAACTGTGTCTTTCTGTTCTTGTGTAAGTTCTTCATGTTCAAGCTAGAATTAAGACCATACAAGTTATTATATCTGCCCAAGCAATATTTTTTACATGGCAATGTTTTTTTTAGGTTACATACAAGTTGTATGATGCTCCTGATGTGCAGATCAGGACAGTCCTCTGTAACAACAGTAGCCATTTCAGGGTCCCCATTGAACAGTGCATGAATTATAGCAGGACTTAGTCCTGTGACATGGGGATCGTCATGCAGAAAGGTGTGGGCCAACATCCTTCCTGCAACCCGGAAGAAGTTGCTTTCAATAAGTGCCTCTGATGCTGCCGGAACAAGATGGTCAGGTTCACCCTCAAATAGCAGTGTTCGGCCCATTCCTCCTGTAAAGTACAAAGAGAGCAGGGAATAAATTCACAACAATTAATATTTGTTGAATATTTGAATATTTGAATATCTGTTGAATATTTTCCTGTTTGGAACGGGCGATAACTTGGCCTGTAGTATTGCTGCTTGTAGAATTCACTTAAACCAAAATGTAGCCTACTTAAAAATGACTTACCGAAGGACCCCAAACCACTTCAAATGCAACCCCTCTGTATACCCTACTACTGACTTACTGATTTACCTGACACAAAACATTGCCCACCGGCCCTCCGCTAAAGAGCACATATCTGCGTTCATCAACCACCAGAACGTGTGTGTAGAGAGGCCGTGTAGACTGAATCACGACACAAACAGGTGCTCAGTCAGCGGTGCATGCAGTGTGAGAGTGGCAATTTGTGACCCCTGGGGACCAGTCCCCACACGGGTCACAAATTCAGGTACTTCTATTGGAACACAGCCAACACCACTGATAGGCATCTCCCATTTCATGACAAGCATTTAAATCAACCTATAATGGATGAAACCTTGTTCTGATATAACATTAACACTGAATCTATTACTAAGGACCTGATTTCTTTCAAAAACAGATCATATTCTGATTTAAAATATAATTGTTGAGCAAAACGTATTACCTGATGGATAATTTACCTGGGTGTTTTAACAGGCAAAACATGGTGTTTCACCTGATTTGATTCAACATTAAATATGTTATCTCTGCAAACTGTTACCCTTTATACAATGAAGTCTTAAAACTTCATCTGCTAGGAAAACACTTGGACCAGCTGTACAAAAGAGGAGAGACTAATTAAGCTCAGAATCAAAAAAAGCTTTAATTAAAAGCTTTGTTTTAAACAGTGACGTTTACAAAAAATGCAAAGAGCATTATATTTATTATATCATAGGAAAAATAATAAGTCTCTACCCTCATTGTCTAAATGTAGTGATTAATTGAGACCTTTTCAATCAGGCTAGGATGCACAAGCCTTCGTCACAAGAGGGAGTGACAGAATAAACAAGGATGTGATAAAGAATAATAAGAAGGTAGAATATTAAAACCACATTATTCTTTTAATTTCACCTTTCTTACATTAAGTATATTTTTGCTACTGCAACAAACAAATTTCCCCTATTGGAATGAATAAGGTATATATTAGGGCTCCGATGCCGTCTTGGTCGACTGACATTCTCATCCGCACGGAGTGGTGGCGGGCCGTTTATTTAGTTTACATGCATTTTTTTTAACCCGTGTCGTAGGCTACGGCCCGGTTGGGAATGTGGTTGGGGACCGCTGGTTTAGTCGACTAATCGTTGCGCAGGACAACACTTTGGTCGACTAAGCAGTTCTTTGGTTGATTACAGCCCCAGTATATATTTATTTATTTATTTATTTATTTATTTATTTATTTATTTATTTATATATATATATATATATATATATATATATATATATATATATATATATATATATCGATCTTTTTGAAAAATTAAGTAAAAGGTAAAGTACCTGTTTTAGGGTCACCTCTGTCTAACTCCGTGCACCGTTTTCTCTTTGATTTTGATCCTGTAAAAAAACAAATGGTGAGTATATCAATACCAACGGTTGGTATCAATGGACAATATGCCGCAGACTTCCATTTGGATGCTTCCGGACTTTTCAGCCAGTAGCAGAACTTCCGGTTTACGTTGACATTAACTTTAGCCAGAGACGTTAACTTTATCAGAAAAAAAGCCATGGCGTTTTTCACGAGATCACTACAAGACCTGCCGAGGATAACGATAAACGATGTTCACCGAATCATCCAGGCCACAAAGACACCAACGGCAAAACAAGATAACGGTTTTAAACTGTATGTGGCCAGCTACCCTCTGGCGGCGGTCTTTCCCTTCTCTCCCAAACTCCTGGTCTTGTGGTGGAAGGGAGAAGTTCTTTCACTCAAATAAAACAGGAACAGAGGCCGTTTTCAACAGCCGTCGACCTGTTTCTGCAGCGGGTTCACGGATGTCTCGAGTTATGAAGTGCTGGCTACACACCCGGGTGCGAGGCGTAAATCTGTCCCTGCGGATAGCGACAATCCACTTACGACCAACCAATCCGCTACCAACCAAAACAAGTATATGCTTATATGCCTATGCTACCGGAAGCGATCGCGGTGGCTGAGATTTTAGCGGAAGTACGTCATCACCCCCGTAGGCATATTTACTTATTCAGGTCTTTGGTTACATTATATGTATTCATTGGTTTATGAAAACATAACACACACAATTAAGTTCAACTAATGCAAAATCATTAAAAACATCATCTAATCATATAAATATTACAGATCATACTTCATTAACAATTGCATATCTGGAGGTTCAATTTACACATTTATGATCAGAAAAAAACCCCTCTGTTTCTCAGAAGGAGAGCAAAAAACCTAAACACTAATCTATCGGCCCCTTGATTGATGACACTATATCCTTAAAAAATCTTATTTATACAACATATATCATTAGATACACTGTATATCATCTATAATCCTTGATTTTGTTAGGATTGGTTAAGAATAAGCAATAAATTAGTATTAATCATTTATAGACAGGGTGTCTTTTTTAGATAGTAAAAGTGAAACTTGGAGCAATCTTCCTCTTTGAAACAAAAATGTGCTGGTTTAATGGTGCCTGTTTAACTGTTCTGTCAGAAAAGGGCTACGGGAATGCAGACACCAAGTGCCATGGCCTAAATCTGTGGGTTACCTGTGACGGCAGTATGAACGCTGTCTGAACCATCAGAGGTCGGCTGTTCACTGATCAGTCTTTCGGGTTCTGTTAGAAAAAAAAATAAGGAAAATTATGTAGGTTTGCACTACGGACCAACAGGTGAAGCAAATCTGGAAAAAATATCTCTTCTGAATTCTGAAAGAGCTCGAGGATCCTTTGACAAAAAATGACACTAAATGTTTATCTCAGCACTAAGCACACAGCAATGCCTCTCTTGCTGGAAGGTAAAAACAGTTAAATGCATGATTCACCTGATGGTGACGCAGAGCAGAAAGAGGAGTCCTTCTCTGCCTCAGTCTCTGAGATGTCACTGTTCATAGCTTCCATCACTTCCTCTGAAAATCCAGGAAAAGACTCAATTATGACGTGAAAAAAATATGTAGTCAGAAAATGTATGTATACAGATATATACACAATTCAATTCAATTCAATTCATTTTATTTTGTATAGCCCAAAATCGCAAATTACAAATTTGCCTCGGAGGGCTTTACAGTCTGTACACATGCAACATCCTCCGTCCCAAGACCCTCACATCGGCACAGGAAAAACTCCCCAAGAAATGAAAAAAAACCCTTCCAGGGAAAAAAGGGAAGAAACCTTAGGGAGAACGTCAGAGGAGGGATCCCTCTCCCCGGATGGACAGACTGCAATGGATGTCATGTGTACAGAATGACTCATACAGATGTAGAATACATTCAATTTCTATAACAGAAATTAATCAAAGAATTCCAAGTAGCCGGCCAGGTGTACGACAGGACCACTGCAGGGGCCACCACCGTCAGATCGAACCACCATCCACAGAAGACTGTGGGGAGGGAAAGCAAAGATTTTTAGGAAAGGGCAATAGTGATATGAATCATATTTAAAATTATGATGATGATGATGATGATGATGATGACAGCAGCAGCAGGTGCCAACAGGGCCACGGCCAGAGTCAGGACCAGGGTCCTGACCGAACTACGATCTGCAGAGACCTGCTCGGCGAGAAAGCACAAAGAACTCCCGGAAAGGAGCTGAATTAGTCATGTGCATTAATGCAACGTGGATTTTAGTAAAAGGGGGGAGAGAGAGAGAGAGAGAGAGGAGTTCGGTGTGTCCTAAAAAGTCCCCCGGCAGTTTAAGCCTATAGCAGCGTAACTAAGAGCTGGTCCAGGCAAACCTAAGCCAGCCCTAAATATAAGCGGTATCAAAGAGGAAAGTTTTAAGCTTTATCTTAAAGGAGCTGACTGAATCTGCCCCCCGGACTGAAAGTGGAAGCTGGTTCCACAAAAGAGGAGCTTGATAACTGAAGGCTCTGCCTCCCATCCTACTTTTAATAACTCTAGGAACAACAAGTAACCCAGCATCTATAGAACGCAGCTGCCTTGCAGGGCAGTACGGTGTTACAAGCTCTTTAAGATAAGAAGGTGCCTCACCAGCAAGCGCCTTGTAGGTGAGGAGAAGAACCTTAAATTCTATTCTTGATTTAACAGGGAGCCAGTGCAAAGCAGACAATACAGGCGTGATATGGTCTCTTTTATTAGTTCTTGTTAATACACGTGCTGCAGCATTCTGAATCAACTGAAGAGGCTTAAGAGATTTACAAGAACACCCTGCAAACAAAGAATTACAGTAGTCAAGTCTGGAGGAAACAAATGCATGAACTAATTTTTCTGCATCACCTTAAGACAGGAAATTCCTGATTTTCGATATATTACGTAGATGAAAAAAGGCGGTCCTTGAAGTATTCTTTATATGAGAGTTGAAGGACATATCCTGGTCGAAGAGAACTCCAAGATTCTTGACGGTGCTGCTGGATACCAGAGAAATTCCATCCATAGAAACTGTATCACGTGACAGCTGACTTCGAAGGCGCTCTGGGCCTATCAAGATAACTTCTGTTTTTTCTGAGTTTAGCATCAGGAAGTTGCAGGTCATCCAAGTTTTGATGTCTCCAAGACATTCTTGAAGTCTAACGAGCTGTTCGGTCTCCTCTGGCTTGATCGACAGATACAATTGAGTATCGTCTGCGTAACAATGGAAGTTAATGCGGTGTTTTCTGATAACGTCGCCCAAAGGAAGCATATAAAGGGTAAATAAAATGGGTCCAAGCACAGAACCTTGTGGGACTCCGTGACCAACATTGGTGGTCTTCGAGGATTCTCCGTTTACAAGCACAAACTGGGATCGATCCGATAAATAGGATTTAAACCAGCTAAGTGCAGTTCCTTTAATACCAATCAAATGTTCTAGTCTCTGCAGCAAGATACGATGATCGATGGTGTCAAAGGCGGCACTGAGGTCCAGCAAGACAAGAAAAGAGACAAGTCCTTGGTCCGATGCAAGTAGGAGATCATTCGTAATTTTCACCAGGGCTGTTTCTGTGCTATGATGCACTCGAAATCCGGACTGAAAGTCCTCGAACAAAGCATTGCTCTGAAGAAAGTCACATAGTTGACTTGCGACGGATTTCTCAAGGATCTTCGAGAGGAAGGGAAGATTAGAGATCGGTCTGTAGTTAGCCAACACCTCCGGAGCAAGAGTAGGTTTCTTAAGAAGAGGCTTAATTACAGCTATCTTGAAGGACTGTGGTACATGTCCTGTCAACAAGGACAGATTCATAATATCCAGTAAAGGCGTGCTAATTAAAGGAAAAACTTCCTTAAGCAGCTTCGTTGGAATAGGATCCAAGAGACAAGTAGAAGATTTAGACTTCGAAATTGTAGAAGTCAGTTGATCCAGGGTGATGGAAGAGAAGCCATACAAGTAGGCATTAGGGCCCACTGCTGCACCCAGGGTTCCTACATCCGAGGACGGGTCGGCACTAGTTGAGGGCAGGAGACCATCAATTTTCTCTTTGATAGTCAGAATCTTATCATTGAAGAAGTTCATGAAGTCGTTACTGCTGAGGTCCAGAGGAATACATGGCTCAACAGAGCTGTGACTCTCTGTCAGCCTAGCCACAGTGCTGAAGAGAAACCTGGAGTTGTTTTTGTTTTTCTCTATTAGTGATGAGTAGTAAGATCCTCTTGCACTCCGGAGAGCCTTCTTATATGTTTTAAGGCTGTCTTTCCAGACTAGCCTAGATCCTTCTGATTTGGTGGAACGCCATAGTCGTTCAAGCTTCCGTACAGTTTGCTTTAAGTTGCGGGTTTGAGGGTTATACCAAGGTGCAAACTTCCTGTGTGTAAGACTGCGACTCTGCTTCCTGGTCTGAACTCTGGGTCATGGATTAAGTCCACTAAGAAACTGGGTCAGATTGTTAGAAATGAGTTGAGCTCCATCCAGGGTAGGATGGATGCCGTCCCTCCTAATCAGACCAGGCTCTCCCCAAAACGTCTTCCAGTGATCAACGAAGCCCACATTATTTACTTGGCACCACCTCGAAAACCAGCGGCGGAATGACGACATGCGGCTATACATGTCGTCACTGATCAAGTTTGGGAGGGGGCCAGAGAAAACTACGGTGTCCGACATTGTTTTAGCGTATGTACACACCGATTCCACGTTAACTTTAGTGACTTCCGACTGGCGTAACCGCGAGTCGTTACCGCCGACGTGTATTACAATCTTACTGTATTTACGTTTATCCTTCGCCAGCAGTTTAAGATAAGACTCAATGTCGCCCGCTCTGGCTCCCGGTATACACGTAACTATGGTCCCTGGTTTCGCTAACTTCACGTTCCTCAGAATGGAGCTACCTATCACCAGAGTTGGCTTCTCAGCGGGTGTGTCGCTGAGTGGGGAGAAGTGATTTGAAACGTGAAGTGGTTGGTGGTTAACCGTGGGCTTCGACTTAGACTTATGCTTCCTCCGGACAGTCACCCACCCTCCCGGCCGCTCGGGGGTTGCCGGGGGACGGCTATCAGGAGCGAACGCTACGTCTATGTGGTCCGCACCGGCTACGGGTGAGGGCAGTTTAACAGTAGCTACCGACTGAGCTTCCATGGTGCGGAGCCGTGCTTCTAACTCACTAAGCCTCGCCTCCAATCTATCAAATATACTACACTTCTTACATGTACCATTATCCGTAAGGGAGGCAGAGGAATAGCTAAACATGTGACACACCGAACACAAAGAAGCAGGAGAGGTAGGGAGGGAAGACATCACTAGGTTAGCTGCTAAGCTAATGCTAATGGAGGTAACGTTGACGCTAAACAACGTCTAAGCAACTATTTTGAACAAAACAAAACAAAACACTTGCAAGATGGTGAGGCGTTTAGCAACGCCTCACGTAGACAATAGATAATTCGCCGTTTGTACTGAAAAATACCACGGCACAGTCAACTGAGCTAGAGCTACGAAAAGTTAGGTGAGATCAGGCACGCTGCTAGCAGGAAGTGACGCAACACGCTTACCGTGACGAGCAGCAGCCTAAGAGACACTTCAGAAGTCCATTTAGATTTGGCGCTAGGACTGACAGAGTTGGAGCAAAAGCTTGTTTCTACACAAGTAGTTTCTTTACCATTAGGATCTATTTGCATTTGGTCCAAACTCATTCCCTTGAAGTCTGATAGTCGACCCTGTTCGAGAGCCATAAGCACTTTGCTGACTTTGGCCAACTGCAGTGTTCCTTCAGGTAGCCGGTAGTACTGCCTATGGACCCGGATGTCGTGGCCAAGAAAATTTGCAAGGATGCCCATTTCATTATCTTTCAGGTTTAGAACCATGGAGAGTGTGGAAACATGCTTTCTCAACTTGTTTGAGGACAGGGTTTCAGGGTGCTTGGCCCCACATTCTTTAGCAATCTGTCTGATGGTGTCTGATCCCCTTAGATGGATCGCAACTTCAGGTCTGGCGAAAAAAAAGGGATTTTCATCAGGCACACCGCAGGCCCTCCGATGTGCAACCAAGGTTTCCATTGAGGAGAGCATGTCTGGTGTAAGAAGAATGGGAACTTTCCTGTTTCTTTTCCCTCTTTTTTCAATGCGCTGGAAATGCTGGCAAAGCTTTTGCTCCAACTCTGTCAGTCCTAGCGCCAAATCTGAATGGACTTCTGAAGTGTCTCTTAGGGTGAATGCATTAAGTGGCATCTTTGAAACCTCACCCTCTCTTCTGCGAACAGAATCACTTCACAAAGAGTCAAATTGGCCAGCTTTGACCAGTTCTTCTTATTTGGATCATCCTCAAGTCTGTTTTGGTATTCTTGTCTGCACTTGTCAAGATATATGTGCATGTTCTTGACGTCTTCAGTGAAAGGTAGGAGCTGAGGAGTGTTCCATTTCCCCTCTCTTAGAGTTTGTAAGACACGTGAGGAGACGCATACATCCCACTTTTTCTCATAGAAAGCCTAGCCATTTTATGGCAGTGGATGGGACAGTAGAGACAGTAATGGGTTTTACTGTAATCCCTGGCACCAGCTTTTCTCTTTTGCAGTTTCTTGACTGACACATTTGCAAGGTTTTGGTCAACAGTTTCGACCGAGGAAGTACTGGGCAATGTCTTATTGTAAGTCCTCGGGGACTTCTTGGATTTCTTCAATGGAACCTTGCTCATTTCATCAGATTCTTCTGAACTGCATTTATTGGTTGGCTCTTTAGATGGACTGTATTCATCCCCACTGCTTCCACTGCAGATCATAGAGGCTTCTGATTCATCAGACGGCTTGGAGATTGATGGAAGGTATTCTTGGGTGAGCTGGAATTTAAATATACATGATTATTATAGCTAAATCATTTGCAGTAAACAGGCATGAACATATTCATATTCTCATTAAGATTCCCTTAAAACCGAACATTCAAACCACTGTGCAGGGTGAGTAAAAGGTTACAACAAGCACCACTGTCAGGGTCGTTTTTGGACATTAGAAATTGATTATTTTCAATGCACTCATAATTTTTGTTAGTAGATTAGTTAATTGTTGGTTTGTGAGCATACGTACAATTTGAAAAATTAAAAATGACCCTAATCTTTAAGTTTCATAATGGAAACTTAAAAATATGCTGTCAGTTCTGGTCAGATGTGGAATATCTGGGTCCGCAGCAAAACTAGAGGAAGGACCTTCAGGTGTTAATATCTCTGTGTTGCTGTCAGAATCCAGGCCCGTTTCCTATAAGGGAAAAAGAGAAAACAATATCAAGCACTGGCAGAAGTAGTTACTGTTACAAATATAGTGGAATCTCATTTTAGCTTCACAATCTAGAGCTATGTAATATTTGTATTTGTTTGTCATCTGCTTGTGACGTCTTCACCCCTGAAAAATATAATAGTGGAGTCACATGGCCTGGTGTGGCTTTAAGCCTTACTTCTCAATCACTCACTCACTCTGTCTGTAACTCTCTCTCCCCTTTCTTAGCCCCCCCCCCACTCCCTCCCACTACCTTCTTAGTTTGAAGGACAAACATTCTATCGACCAACCCTTCCTGCCCCCACCCCACCGAATTCATCATTTCAAAATAAAAGCCTCAATGATTCTCTATACCTTAACAATGAAGCTCAGAATGAAGCGGTTTTGTTGAAAAGACACTAGCACTGCTGCTAGTACGATTTCTTCAACTGATACTCCTACTGCCATTACTAATACTACCACAACTAGTACTTCAACTGCTATTAATACCATTTAGTAGTAGTACTATAAATACTAATACTACCAGTAGTAGTGACACTACAACCAATATTACTACTCTTAGTACTATAAAAAGTACTATTAGTTTTTATACTGCTTTTAATACTTCAACGTCTACCAATATGAATACTCCTAGTAGTACTACGACCAATGATACTACTATTTCTATCAATACTAGTATTACTACTACTAATCAGAGGTGTCAAAAGTATTCACATTCATTACTCAAGTAGAAGTATTGATACTTGAGTTTAAAAAGTATCAACTGAAGCTTTTTACTTATATGTATACAAGTACAAGTAAAAAAATTTCCATTAAGGACAAACTCATAATATGTAACCTCGCTCACAGAACATGTCAGTCCGTTACAATATGATGGGAAGGTGCCTTCAGATTATGTGACCTGTCGTTCAGATGATGGAAACATGGAGACATTTAGAGAGGCAACGCTAAAAAAACAGAGGGACACATGTATCGACCCGCAAGCAATATGACGTAAACAAATAAAACCAGAACCTATTTTCCAGTGAGGCTAACTGACATGAGTTGGAGGACGTACACACATTGTTCCTATTGATTAGGTAGACTGCAGTGTATCTTTGTGGTTTACTACTTCATCGGGATGGTGGCGGGGGCGGCGGGGGAGGGGGGGGGGGGGTTGTGTTAATTTGCATAAAGTAGTGGCCAAGTATGTAGAATTTGGGAGAAGATTTGTATATAAATCCTTACCAACCGTAAAGGGCAGGTTAAAGTGTTAAAGTGGATTGGCCCCGGATCCCCCCCGGATTGGCTGCTACTCGTCACGGTAAGCGTGTTGCGTCACTTCCTGCTAGCAGCGTGCCTGATCTCACCTAACTTTTCGTAGCTCTAGCTCAGTTGACTGTGCCGTGGTATTTTTCAGTACAAACGGCGAATTATCTATTGTCTACGTGAAGCGTTGCTAAACGCCTCACTATCTTGCAAGTGTTTTGTTTTGATCAAAATAGTTGCTTAGACGTTGTTTAGCGTCAACGTTACCTCCATTAGCATTAGCTTAGCAGCTAACCTAGTGATGTCTTCCCTCCCTACCTCTCCTGCTTCTTTGTGTTCGGTGTGTCACATGTTTAGCTATTCCTCTGCCTCCCTTACGGATAATGGTACATGTAAGAAGTGTAGTATATTTGATAGATTGGAGGCGAGGCTTAGTGAGTTAGAAGCACGGCTCCGCACCATGGAAGCTCAGTCGGTAGCTACTGTTAACCTGCCCTCACCCGTAGCCGGTGCGGACCACATAGACGTAGCGTTCGTTCCTGATAGCCGTCCCCCGGCAACCCCCGAGCGGCCGGGAGGGTGGGTGACTGTCCGGAGGAAGCATAAGTCTAAGTCGAAGCCCACGGCTAACCACCAACCACTTCACGTTTCAAATCACTTCTCCCCACTCAGCGACACACCCGCTGAGAAGCCAACTCTGGTGATAGGTAGCTCCATTCTGAGGAACGTGAAGTTAGCGAAACCAGGGACCATAGTTACGTGTATACCGGGGGCCAGAGCGGGCGACATTGAGTCTTATCTTAAACTGCTGGCGAAGGATAAACGTAAATACAGTAAGATTGTAATACACGTCGGCGGTAACGACTCGCGGTTACGCCAGTCGGAAGTCACTAAAGTTAACGTGGAATCGGTGTGTACATACGCTAAAACAATGTCGGACACCGTAGTTTTCTCTGGCCCCCTCCCAAACTTGATCAGTGACGACATGTATAGCCGCATGTCGTCATTCCGCCGCTGGTTGTCGAGGTGGTGCCCAGTAAATAATGTGGGCTTCGTTGATCACTGGAAGACGTTTTGGGGAGAGCCTGGTCTGATTAGGAGGGACGGCATCCATCCTACCCTGGATGGAGCTCAACTCATTTCTAACAATCTGACCCAGTTTCTTAGTGGACTTAATCCATGACCCAGAGTTCAGACCAGGAAGCAGAGTCGCAGTCTTACACACTTCTCTGCGCTTCCATCTGAGCGGTCACTCACCCAAACCATAATTAACCCTATAATTAACCTTATAGAGACCGTATCTGCCCCACGGACACCTTTTGTTAAATTAAAGGTAAACAACCGAGGAGTTATATTAAATAACTTAATTAAAGTTAAAACCATTAATGCAACAGTGCAACAAAATAGGAGAGTTAAAGGGGGACTTTTGAATATTAGATCTCTGTCATCTAAAGCTGTTTTAGTAAATGAACTAATATCTGATCTCCATGTTGATGTATTTTGTCTTACTGAAACATGGATGTCAGATGGGGAATATTTTACCTTAAATGAAGCGACTCCTCCGAGTCATGTTAATACTCATATCCCTCGAGGCACAGGCCGAGGGGGTGGAGTAGCAGCTATTTATGACTCCTGCCTTTTAATAAACTTTCAACCTAAACTAGATTATAACTCATTTGAAAGCCTGGTTCTCAGTCTTTCGCAACCAACCTGGAAAATGTTCCAGCCGGTTCTCTTTGTAATAGTGTACAGGGCGCCAGGTCCTTATTCAGAATTTTTATCTGAATTTTCACAGTTCTTAACGAGTTTGGTCCTTAAAACGGACAAGGTAATTATAGTGGGTGATTTCAACATTCACGTGGATGTCGATAACGACAGCCTTGGTACTTCATTTCTTTCATTATTAGATTCAGTTGGTTTTTGTCAGAGGGTAAATAAACCAACTCATTGCTTTAACCACACACTCGACTTGGTTCTTGTGTATGGTATTGAGATAGAACATTTAACAATCTTTCCACAGAATCCTCTTTTGTCGGACCATTGTCTGATAACCTTCGAATTTCTACTACCGGAACCTCCTCCTGCCAAAGGTTTCTACAGTCGATGCCTATCGGATACCGCTGTAGCTTCATTTAAAGAAGCGATTCCTTCTGCTCTAAGTTCAGTGTCCTGTTTCAAAATACCGGACGACTCCTATGAAAACTTCAGTCCGTCCCAAATCGATAATCTTCTCGATACTGCTACGGACTCTCTGAGAGCGACGCTGGACGCTATTGCTCCTCTGAAAAAAAGAATGGCAACAAGTAGGAAGTTTGCACCTTGGTATAACCCTCAAACCCGCAACTTAAAGCAAACTGTACGGAAGCTTGAACGACTATGGCGTTCCACCAAATCAGAAGGATCTAGGCTAGTCTGGAAAGACAGCCTTAAAACATATAAGAAGGCTCTCCGGAGTGCAAGAGGATCTTACTACTCATCACTAATAGAGAAAAACAAAAACAACTCCAGGTTTCTCTTCAGCACTGTGGCTAGGCTGACAGAGAGTCACAGCTCTGTTGAGCCATGTATTCCTCTGGACCTCAGCAGTAACGACTTCATGAACTTCTTCAATGATAAGATTCTGACTATCAAAGAGAAAATTGATGGTCTCCTGCCCTCAACTAGTGCCGACCCGTCCTCGGATGTAGGAACCCTGGGTGCAGCAGTGGGCCCTGATGCCTACTTGGATGGCTTCTCTTCCATCACCCTGGATCAACTGACTTCTACAATTTCGAAGTCTAAATCTTCTACTTGTCTCTTGGATCCTATTCCAACGAAGCTGCTTAAGGAAGTTTTTCCTTTAATTAGCACGCCTTTGCTGGATATTATGAATCTGTCCTTGTTGACAGGTCATGTACCACAGTCCTTCAAGATAGCTGTAATTAAGCCTCTTCTTAAGAAACCTACTCTTGCTCCGGAGGTGTTGGCTAACTACAGACCGATCTCTAATCTTCCCTTCCTCTCGAAGATCCTTGAGAAATCAGTCGCAAGTCAACTATGTGACTTTCTTCAGAGCAATGCTTTGTTCGAGGACTTTCAGTCCGGATTTCGAGTGCATCATAGCACAGAAACAGCCCTGGTGAAAATTACGAATGACCTCCTACTTGCATCGGACCAAGGACTTGTCTCTTTTCTTGTCTTGCTGGACCTCAGTGCCGCCTTTGACACCATCGATCATCGTATCTTGCTGCAGAGACTAGAACATTTGATTGGTATTAAAGGAACTGCACTTAGCTGGTTTAAATCCTATTTATCGGATCGATCCCAGTTTGTGCTTGTAAACGGAGAATCCTCGAAGACCACCAATGTTGGTCACGGAGTCCCACAAGGTTCTGTGCTTGGACCCATCTTATTTACCCTTTATATGCTTCCTTTGGGCGACGTTATCAGAAAACACCGCATCAACTTCCATTGTTACGCAGACGATACTCAATTGTATCTGTCGATCAAGCCAGAGGAGACCGAACAGCTCGTTAGACTTCAAGAATGTCTTGGAGACATCAAAACTTGGATGACCTGCAACTTCCTGATGCTAAACTCAGAAAAAACAGAAGTTATCTTGATAGGCCCAGAGCGCCTTCGAAGTCAGCTGTCACGTGATACAGTTTCTATGGATGGAATTTCTCTGGTATCCAGCAGCACCGTCAAGAATCTTGGAGTTCTCTTCGACCAGGATATGTCCTTCAACTCTCACATAAAGAATACTTCAAGGACCGCCTTTTTTCATCTACGTAATATATCGAAAATCAGGAATTTCCTGTCTCAAGGTGATGCAGAAAAATTAGTTCATGCATTTGTTTCCTCCAGACTGGACTACTGTAATTCTTTGTTTGCAGGGTGTTCTTGTAAATCTCTTAAGCCTCTTCAGTTGATTCAGAATGCTGCAGCACGTGTATTAACAAGAACTAATAAAAGAGACCATATCACGCCTGTATTGTCTGCTTTGCACTGGCTCCCTGTTAAATCAAGAATAGAATTTAAGGTTCTTCTCCTCACCTACAAGGCGCTTGCTGGTGAGGCACCTTCTTATCTTAAAGAGCTTGTAACACCGTACTGCCCTGCAAGGCAGCTGCGTTCTATAGATGCTGGGTTACTTGTTGTTCCTAGAGTTATTAAAAGTAGGATGGGAGGCAGAGCCTTCAGTTATCAAGCTCCTCTTTTGTGGAACCAGCTTCCACTTTCAGTCCGGGGGGCAGATTCAGTCAGCTCCTTTAAGATAAAGCTTAAAACTTTCCTCTTTGATACCGCTTATATTTAGGGCTGGCTTAGGTTTGCCTGGACCAGCTCTTAGTTACGCTGCTATAGGCTTAAACTGCCGGGGGACTTTTTAGGACACACCGAACTCCTCTCTCTCTCTCTCTCTCTCTCTCTCCCCTTTTACTAAAATCCACGTTGCATTAATGCACATGACTAATTCAGCTCCTTCCCGGGAGTTCTTTGTGCTTTCTCGCCGAGCAGGTCTCTGCAGATCGTAGTCCGGTCAGGACCCTGGTCCTGACTCTGGCCGTGGCCCTGCTGGCCTGCTGCTGCTATCATCATCATCATCATCATCATCATCATCATCATAATTTTAAATATGATTCATATCACTATTACCCTTTCCTAAAATCTTTGCTTTCCCTCCCCACAGTCTTCTGTGGATGGTGGTTCGATCTGACGGTGGTGGCCCCTGCAGTGGTCCTGTCATACATCTGACCGGCTACTTGGAATTCTTTGATTAATTTCTGTTATAGAAATTGAATGTATTCTACATCTGTATGAGTCATTCTGTACACATGACATCCATTGCAGTCTGTCCATCCCGGGAGAGGGATCCCTCCTCTGACGTTCTCCCTAAGGTTTCTTCCCTTTTTTCCCTGGAAGGGTTTTTTTTCATTTTTTGGGGAGTTTTTCCTGTGCCGATGTGAGGGTCTTGGGACGGAGGATGTTGCATGTGTACAGACTGTAAAGCCCTCCGAGGCAAATTTGTAATTTGCGATTTTGGGCTATACAAAATAAAATGAATTGAATTGAATTGAAAGTGTTGTTTCCTCGTATTTAGAATAGCTGTAACCAAAGTCAGACTAAAACTTCGACCTTTTCTGCATTCTTTGGGCTGCTTTATGTTTGTTTCCACCAGCTGTTTCTGCATTTAACCTCTATTATAAGAAAAGCCCCCCTATAATGTAATTATAGTAATTATGGTAATACCTCACTAACTACAACTTGCCTGCAGCTTTATAAGGTTTAAAAAAGTTGAGGGCTATTAGTTAATTAAGAACCAGTAACTTGAGCTTCTTAGTATTGAAAGTTAATTATAACTATAACTACTGATAGCATAAAGTAGTAAGTGAATATTGAAGTGATTATTTACATATTTCATTGGCAGTCCATCATCAGAAAAATACCAAAGAAATAGTCCAACACTTTCACCTGATTAACGTTAGCAATGTTACATTAGCATAACCACCCTATGCTAATACAAAATGGAGTGAGACTTTAGCTGCAAACACGTGCTCAGTAAGTTGAGCTTCTTAAAATCAAAAGTTAACTATTGGTAGCATGAAGTAGTAGGTGAAAAAAACTATTAACTTACTAATTCATTTATTTATATATTTCACTGGCAGTTCATGATCAGAAAATACTGAAGAAATAGTCCAACACTTGCACCTGATTAACGTTAGCAATGTCACATTAGCATAACCACCCTATGCTAATACAAAATGGAGTGAGACTTTAGCTGCTAACATGTGCTTACCATTAAAAAAAAAAACAGATAATACAGCTAAGTTTAGTTTTATGTAATGTTACTTACTTTCTTTTCCTTTGTTTCCCCATCCTTGGCCATGTAGTGTGTTTGTATGTGCTGCTTCGTCCGTGTAGCCTGCTGGTGCTGCCTCGTGTAGCCTGCTCGTACTGCCTCGTGCTCCTTCTGACGTTCATCAGGAAAGTGATACTTTTGACCATGAGTGGGGGATGGGCATAGGTAAACCGGGGACCGCAAATCTCAGGAAAAGTGTGTTCCTCACTTCGAGTGGGTACAGAAATTGCTTAACTTGTGTTCCGAACCATATAAAAAAAACATGGGTAGTTGATTATCATACTATATTGTATTAATGCAGGGGTGTCAAACTCATTCCGGTCTGGGGGCCGCATACAACTTAATCGCATCTCAAGTGGGCCAGACCAGTAAACTCATTCTAAAATGACATAGAACTAACAATAAGTCCACTTTCTTCTTTGTATTAGTGCAGAGAAGAAGTAAATTATAAAAATCTTTATATGCAATGAATTGTCCTTTTAATAAATATATTATCAACAACCTAAGAGTTTTTAAGAAAAGTAATGTGCAATTTCAACAACATTTTCACCCAGTTTAACATTTATTTAAGCATAAAAACTGACCACAGTGATTGTGATTCACCTCCATGAACATGTAGGAAGAGGTCCATTTTTCTTGAAAAATCCGACACTGTGTCCACTTTTCTCTTTTTTGACAAAGACATTTCACTGAAGAGGGTGCCAGGGTCAACAGAAAATGCGGGTAAAGCGATAGACGTGAAACAGCGCCACTAGCGGACAATATAGGAACTGCAGATTTTATAGAAGTGTATTCTTATTTTTTTTCAGTGATACAGATTTATCCCGCGGGCCAGACTGAACCACCTTGCGGGCCGTACGTTTGACACCCCTGTATTAATGGTTGTGATACATTTGTATTATTACCATTGTATAAAGTTGTAGTTATTACTGCAAGATATAGGCAGTAGTCTACAGATTTAAAGTCTCTTCTTAGATTTTTTAAAACTAAAACTTTGTTTCCTTTGTTTCCCCATCCTTGGCCATGTAGTGTGTTTGTCTGTGCTGCCTCGTCCGTGTAGCCTGCTGGTGCTGCCTCGTGTAGCCTGCTGGTGCTGCCTCGTGCTGCTTCTGACGTTCATCAGGAAAGTGATACTTTTGACCGCGAGTGGGGGATGGGCATAGGTAAACCGGGGACCGCAAATCTCAGGAAAATTGTGTTCCTCACTTCGAGTAGGTACAGAAATTGCTTAACTTGTGTTCCGAACCATATCAAAAAACATAGGTAGTTGATTATCATACTATTTTGTATTAATGGTTGTGATACATTTGTATTATTACCATTGTATAACGTTGTAGTTATTACTACAAGATATAGGCAGTAGTCTACAGATTTAAAGTCTTTTCAGAAAAGAATATACGGCTCATTCAATTTTATTTCTTTGTGGTTCTTGTTTAGCAAAATGTTAAGCAATGTCAAACAACCAGTTTACAGAACACTGACTTCTGCATCCGATTCATAGCTTGCTCGTTTGGCCCTCTGTATTAAGCTGATTAATCCATGCGTATGTAAAAACAAAACATAAAATTTAAACCTTGAAACCCCCCCCATCAACTGCAGTCGCAACTAATTGTATTTTACCCAAATTGAGTATTGGCTGTTAAGCACAATGTGGCAGTAACTTATGAAGAGGGAAAAACCTCTCTCACTGCACTCTGTCTAACGTTAGCCAACGTTAGCTAGCAAGCAAGCAAACCATTTTCCGTTGGTCAATGGGCGCTTGGTTTTTTTATTTTGAACCGGAGATGGTGACCGAGTCTGGATTTGTTCTCCCCGCACTCACAGGTCTGATCAATCCATAATTTTATTTTAAAAGAATGATTTTTCTCACACACGCAATATCTGTCAAGGCAAGATTCGAAAACATTCTATGACAACTGAACCAGGTAATTAAGGCTAAAATGTTTACTAAGTTAACTAAATTATCATTATTATTAGACAAAATAATCTGGGAATTTTTTGCCCCTCTTCTAGTGATTTCAGGGTCAAAATTATATTTCTTAGGGGCAATTTTGCCCTTGTGTATTTCTGACGCTGTATAAGGGTTACACACTCAATCAGCAACACTGTCAGCACCACCAACCTGCCCCAGACCCCCTCCCCAAGCCCATCCGAGTCTCACGCCTCTATATCCCCCTCCCGAGACGTTAGCCGGCTCTTTAAAAGACAAAACCCTCGTAAAGCATCTGGGCCGGACTCCATCTCCCCCCCCACACACTGAAAGATTGGGCTGACCAGCTGTCTCGTGGTGTTCACTGCCATCTTCAACACCTCTTTGGAGACATGCCACGTTGCAGCCTGCTTCAAAGCCTCCACCATCATCCCTGTTCCCAAGAAGCCCAGGACTCAATGACTACAGGCCCGTCGCCCTGACCTCTGTAGTCATGAAGTCCTTTGAACGCCTAGTCCTGTCCCACCTGAAGACCCTCACCAACCCCCTCCTGGACCCCCTGCAGTTCGCCCTACAGAGCCAACCGGTCTGTAGACGATGCTGTCAACATGGCCCTCCACTTCATCTTCCAGCATCTGGAACCTATGCCAGGATCCTGTTTGTGGATTTAAGCTCTGCTTTTAACACAATCATGCCGTCCCTGCTTCAGGACAAACTCTCAGCTGCACGTGCCCGACTCCGCAAGTGTAGTCGGGAGAGTTGTCTGACAGGAAGCGGCACGTGAAGCTGGGGAAACACGTCTCAGTCTCTCTGACCATCAGCACCGGTTCCCCCCAAGGCTGCGTTCTTTCCCCTCTGCTCTTCTCCCTGTACATGAACAGCTGCACCTCCAGCCACCACTCCGTCAAGCTCCTGAGGTTTGTGGATGACAACACCCTCATTGGATTGATCTCTGGTGGGGACGAGTCCGCCTACAGGTGCGAGTCTGACAATCTGGTGACGTGGTGCATCCAGCACATCCTGGAAATCAACGCTATGAAGACAGTGGAGATGGTTGTGGATTTCAGGAAGAATGCAGTCCATCTTCCCACATCACCACTGTGGACTGCTTCCTGGGCTCCATCATCACCCAGGACCTCAAATGGGAGCTGAACATGAGCTCCATCACCAAGAAGGCTCAGCAGCGGATGTTCTTCCTGAGGCAGCTGAAGAAACTCAACCTGCCAAAGACGATGATGGTGCACTTTTACACGGCCATCATCGAGTCCATCCTCTGCTCCTCCATCACGGTCTGGTTTGCTGCAGCCACAGCCAAGGACCAGGGCCGGCTGCAGCGCGTCATCCGCTCTGCAGAGAGGGTGATCGGCAGCAATCTGCCGTCTCTCCGGGACCTGTTCGATTCTAGGACCCTGAAGCGAGCTAGAAAGATTGTTGCCGACCCCTCTCCCCCTGGACATTACCTTTTTGTGCCCCTTCCATCTGGCACAAGGCTGAGGTCCATCAGGACCATGACCTCCCGCCACACAAACAGTTTCCTCATCAACAGAGCCCATGTCCCCCACTGACTGACTCTGTCATCCCACCGGTCACTTTCTTCACACTCCACCTGCACGAACACTAATTTGTCACTTTGTTTGCTGGTGAACTTTAGTTTAACTTTTATTTTTAAACTAAGCCATAGCCTTAGATTACTAACTCATAGTATATTTTATTCCATGCACTATGTTGTCTTGTTCTCCATTGTCACCTGTTGCAAGCAAGCAATTTAAGGTCGCAATTCCCAAATATGGCAAGCTTCATTCAGTGATTGAAACATATTATTACATTAATTGAAGTTCATAGAGAATAGAACCGACATTGAACTCTCCAAGCGAGCTGTGCTGTGGTAAACATTTGGCAAACTTTTCCTTAGCATGGAATGGCAAATAATCAAACCAGTGCATGAAGCTTTTGTAGCTTTTATTCATGCAATATAAAGTCTGTTCAGTAGTGCCGCTGTTGCGTCTTTCATTTCTTTACAAATCAAATATTAATTTGAATATCTGTTTTAACTATTAGAATATAAGAATATAAAATATTCGTTGACAGCCCTAGTATATATACGCGTGTGTGTATTTATATTCTTTAAACAAACATCAGGTTAAAAAAACAATTATTTTTTTTAAAGAATGAAAGCGTTTAAAAAGGAGGTTTAGTGGTAAATGGGTTTGGTCATTGATGTTATTATCACCTTATTAAAGTTTGATTACATTAAAGTCAACAAATGACGATACACACTGCAGTACCCCCTCTCACCACTAGGTCACACACACACACACATAAAGTAGGGAAAAAATTCTCCGTGGGGTCCATTTTTTTTTTTTTGAAAAAAAAAGGCACCAGGCCAATCAGCAGGCTGTTTTCTATTGATTGCAATGCTTGTGCCTGTGGGGACCGGGTGTCGGTCCCCACGGGGAAAATTGGTCCTCATGGGGTGAGTGATATGTCAGGGGGTGGACCCCACCGGGATACAAAAACGCACACACACACACCTTTTGCATTTATCTAAATGTCAAACTTGGCACTGCACTTACTCGTGCACATAGCAAGACACCTGTCAAGTTTGAAATCAATCAAACTGTTAGAGACACATAAGCTCCCGTTCCCGGTCCTCTTCAGAGTCCCTTACATCCGTCTTCATTCTCAGTGGTTTCCCAGTTGCATGTTCCCTTAGCAGATTCTCTTTGAAAACTTTGGCAGCTTGAGTGGGTTCTTTAATAAGCTTCCATTCTAAAAACAAAGTTATCTATTCCATAAAGACAAATTGTGAGTTGGCATGTTACCTGCATATACAGATATCCTCTCTACAGAAAAATTCTGTTCAATTCACTGACAAAACGTGAGACCCAACTTCTTCAAAATCTGTCACAACACTTAGTTGACATAAAAACAGCATTCAACAAAAACTAAATATTTGAAAAATAGAAAAACCCAGGTGTATGTTATGAATTGTCTAACTATAATCTTATCTAATTATATCTTACAAGTGTTATCTTCCTATTGACTTTTCAGTTAGACACAATATTATCAAAACACTATTGTGATGACACAAACCACTGTCTGTGTGATCCAACTCCTCGTTGACAATCCCTGCACTCCCAGCTGATGTTTCAGCCCTCATTGGAAAACTATCACTGACTAGGGCTGTCTCGCTGGTATTCTCTTCACTTTTATTCTCCCTCTTGTTCGCTTTCCGATTCCTGCATGGGTGTCCTTAAAGTAAACACAATTGAAATGATGGTCATACTCGCTTACCCCAAAGAAAATGAATATGGTACCCTTGCATTGCTTTAGGAAGTACATACCCATTGCAGCTCAATCTGTGCAGCTTCATCTCTGAAAAGGGAAATTCCTTTTGGCAAGTGATGCAGGGGATGACTGGACCAGAGGCAGGACGTGAGCTCTCCTAACAACAAATGGCTTTTAATTAATGATTAAAAGTCACCAGTAATCTTTGTTTTGATTATGTATTGAACCAAGTCTCTGTAAATTTATTTACACAATCTAAGGGTAGATCCTGCTGAATTGGACGGATGTAAATAGTAGACTGTCCAATCATCGTAGATGGATCCTTTAGATAGGCCAGGGTGTATCCAGTGCGAGGAAACTGAAGCAGTTCAAGATTGCGGCTTCGAGTGGATCCTACAGGTTTTAAAAATTCAAAGCCTCCCCCTTGTTGGAGCTTCGGAAACACTTCCATGAGTTTATTTGTAATGACCATGGGATCGTGGCGGTCAGCGGGCCGGCTGATAGCGTGGACCTCCGCATAAGTTCACGCGTGCCCACTCCGGACGCTAGATGCTCAAGCCAGCAACACCATTTCGCCGATTAGCAAACTAGCTAGTTGTATGCTTCCCACCATTAAAAATGAACGTGTCATGTACGGAGCATCATGATACCGCATACAAATACATTTTCGAGTCGGTCTAATTTACCCCACACGTGTGTCCCGAATCATTAATTAGTAGCAGACCTGGCTAACATGAAATTACTTGCTTACCTTGGACAGGTGTACGTGATTGAGCGCCGGCCGGTATCTGCTGTGACGGAGCCGCTGGAGCCGCTGGACTTCTGCTCAGAGCTTCCTCGATCAAATTCGCTGCTTCTCTCAGCAGCTCCGAGCAACTTTTAGACATTTTGTGTCTGAACGTGGGGGCTAGCAGGACCGAGTCATCTAGTTGATTTTTAGCCGTTGCAGTGAAAGTTCTGTGTATCCAAACCAACGTTGAGGTGAATAGCGCCACCCAGTGGATTAGAATGTCTTCAGTAGCTCTGCATCAATCCATTATCTGGAATTGATGTGACTTGGCTTGATGCACAGGGTAACCAATCGGGCGTTAGGTTCCGCCTACCAACTTTTGATGGGTCAGTTTGACAGTTTAAGTATTTCATGAAGCATTGCAACGCAGGATCATGAAATGTAAATGTAACATAGGACATAACCCAAGAACATTGGACTTTTAGCTTGCATAACTAGAAGAATGCAAAGGGTAGACAGGCCCCTTTTCGGGTCCGTGGATTAGTCCCGATCACAACATGGCAAAACTTTTAATGTTAATTGTTAAAGTTGTTTTATTATTGGGTCCTGTAAAGTAAGACGATGCTTAGTGCCGGCGATGCGCACACGCACATTACACACTGCGCCAAAAAATCTGGGACGTGGAAAACCATCACAGTAGGCTACTAGTATAAATAACAAATAAAATATGTCTAAAGCATGGTCATATGCAAAACCAATACAAAGGTAATCGGCCATCACTCACCGTAATGCAGCTCCGCGCTGCTCTTATTATTAAAGAGCTGGTTCCTATTCTCTGCTACGGAACCCCCCCTCAGCGCAATTAAAGTTTCCCCCGATGGGATCCAAAGTCAAACTGGCTTGATGCTCACTTTTATGAGATTTCAAGAGTTTAAGTAGGCTAGCAGTTAAGTTGCATTCATCGTTATCAAGGAGGGGGAAAACCTTGTCACCCCGGAGATAAAAATAATTTAGCAGAGGGGGGGATAGGAAAACCAGAGGGGGGAAATCCTCCCCATCCCCCCCCACAAATCACACCCTGCCCATAATAAAACTGTGAATAACTTTGTAAATACTTAGTCTATTTGGACAATTTCTTTTCTGTAGGATAAAGGAGAACCTATATTAGTGGGAGGATGTGAAATATATGTATACATGTCACTAATTAATAAATAAATGAAGATGGAACACTGTTTTTTACTGTTTTGTTTTTTATTTCCAAAGTCCGCCTGGAAAAGAAAATGCACAGTGTATCCATCACTATGAAACATTGAGAACCAAGGCTAGAAACTCATCCATTTCAAAGCCCAGGTTGTATACAGAAACTGCGCAAAGTTTTGATTTAATTGAGTGAAGCAAAACAAATCTAGAGAGACTTTAGTAAAGAGTGGTCCGGCGACAGTTCCAAACCATTATATTTGTCTTGAAGGCTCATCTCAGCCAATCCTGGCTGGATTTCGATGATTGACACCTCATTTTAATCGCCAGAGCCAATAGAATTGAGGTAAACAAAATAGAATTGAGGTAAACTAAAGGAGACTGGCAGCTCTCACAGGTTGCGAGATAAAGCGGAGTCTAACTGGCCGTCACGAATCCCACCCTAAGAAAACTAGATACGTGACCCGAGACGTGTAAAAACTGCTTCCGGGGTGAAATAGCATATCTGGTTAGCGATTAGCGTATTAATCCCGTTGAAGAAACAACGGGATTAATTATTTGTTTTGTATGAAAACAACAAACGTAAGTAAAATATTGTGATTGAAAAGCGAAGTTGAGATTTCTGTGGCTGGTGCTTGTTTGGACTTATCTAGGGAAAGGTTTGACTGAGGGATATGAAACACAAATTGCCGTGATCTGTGTGTTCTTGTCTAGCGGTTAGCTATCTCGGTTTTGTTGATAGCACGAAGCATCAATGAAAAAATCAGTAAAATAGTCAGTGTGGTGGCATTTTTTTGCGAGTGATATGTACATATTTCTTTTCAATTTTTGTGCAATGCTCTCGTTATGTTCGGAGCACGTTCAAACGGGTTTCATGGCTTTGTAGCCCAGACTCTGACGTTTACAGTGATATGCAGCATCCATATATCCGTTTGGTTTTTAGTTAACAATATGTGTCTGTAGTGAACAGTTGTGAGTGTTTGTGTCCATTTGAGGCACCCTCGAGTGGAAGGAGAGGGAAGTGCAACTTAAAAAAATCTATAAAATTAAGTCTTACAATAGATAGGCAAAAATTCACATCCTTAAGAAATAAAGTTCCGAACTATATGTGAAAGGCAAAGGCAAAATTCTTCATCGATATTATCACTGATGCCAACGGAGATAGTAAAAAGATCTGGCAAAATCTTAAAAAGTTACTTAGTAGGCAAAAAATAGAATCAATTTAAGACTTTGAACTCACACTTAACAGTGTAGTAAAAAAACAAATTCTCTATCAAATGAATTTAACTAATACTTTTCTAAATCTGTTCAGATAACTGAACTGTTTGAGCCATCTGAGAAAATACCTAGACCCATTGATACTTCCAAGCCTGTGTTCAATTTGTGTGAAATAACAGAGATGGAGGTAGGAAAGATCATTGGATCACTTATGAGCTCAAAATCAAAAGATGTGTATGGGCTAGATTCACATTCTCTAAAATTATGTAAAAACTCCTTAATTGCTCCAATAACATATATGATCAATTTATCATTCAAGCAGAGACTTGTTCCATCTTTCTGGAAAATGGCCTTAGTCACCCCAATCTTTAAATGTGGTGATAAATTAAATGTAGCTAACTATCAGGGGGGCTAGGGCCACAAGGACCTGGAATCAAAAGCGGACTTGACACACGGTAGTTAAGAGCAATTCTTGTATTTAATCCAGGCCAAGGTTCGGTACACGGGTAATCAGACAGAGGAGGCAGATAAATCCAAGTCGGCAGGCAAAGGGTTGCGGGTGGACAGAAACGGTTCGAAACACGGGCAGGCACACTGGAGGAAATCGCTGGTAAGCTCATGGGAGACAAGAGACAAACTGGCACAGAACAATTCACCGACAAGGGCTAAATACACAGGGGAACGAGACACAGGTGAAAACAATAAGGGTGGGGCTTGTAATCACGGGGGCGGCGGCACACAGGTAGGCGGTGTCTGAAACGAGAGGGAAGAGTGATTGACAGAAGACACACAGAATCACTTTGTGGCCAAAATCCCCAGTCTGGGTGTTACAGTACCCCTCCTCCTAAGGCCGGCACCAGACGGCCCAGGCTCATCAGGGAACTTGAGGTGGAAGTCCCTGACGAGGTTAGGGCCCAAGATGTTGCGAGTTGGCTCCCACGACCTCTCCTCTGGTCCGTATCCCTCCCAATCTACCAGATACTGGAGGCCCCGGCCGCGGCGTCGGACTGCCAAGAGCCGCTTGACGGTGTAGGTTGGTCCGCCATCAATAAGTCTGGGAGGTGGTGGGGCTTTGGTGGCAGGGACCAAGTGGCTCTCCTTGGCTGGTTTTAACCGGGCTACATGAAAAGTGGGATGCACTCTCATAGGTCTAGGGAGTTTAAACCTCATGGCCGCAGGGTTGATCACCTTAGAGATGGGGAAGGGGCCAACGAACCTTGGCGCCAACTTGCGGGACTCCACACGAATGGGCAGGTCACGTGTAGATAACCACACTCTCTGGCCGACCCGATAGTTAGGGGCTGGGGTCCATCGTCGATCCGCCGTCCTCTTCAACTGTGCAGCGCTCTTGAGGAGGGCCTGGCGGGCTCGTTCCCAGGTGCGGCGGCAACGCCGGACCATGGCCAGCGCAGAGGGCACCCTGGACTCCCTCTCTAGGGCCGGAAACAGGGGTGGCCCGAAAACGAAGAAGGGAGCGTGTTGTGCGCATACTCAATCCAGATGAGGTTCTTGCACCAGGAGGATGGTTCTTTGGACACCAAACAGCGAAGGCCGGTCTCCAGCACCTGGTTCAGACGCTCAGTCTGCCCATTGGATTCCGGGTGATAACCAGAAGATAGGCTGACCGTTGCTCCTAAGAGGCTGCAGAACTCCTTCCAAAACTTGGACACGAACTGGGGACCCCGATCAGACACCACATCTGCAGGGAAACCATGGAGACGAAAAATATGAGAGAGCACCGCCTCCGCGGTTCCCTTGGCGGAGGGCAGCTTAGGCAGGGGAATGAAATGGACCATCTTAGAAAACCGGTCCACCACTGTGAGGACGGTGGTGTTGCCCTCGGACTGGGGAAGCCCTGTCATGAAATCCAGCGAGATGTTGGACCAGGGGCGATGTGGAACCGGCAGGGGGCGAAGGAGCCCGGCCGGGGGGCGTCGAGGAACCTTACAGCTTGCACACACCTGACAAGCCGACACATACTCTCCTACCTCCCTCTCCATCGCGGGCCACCAGAACCGCTGTCTTATAACAAACATTGTCCTCCGAACTCCGGGGTGGCAGGAGACTCGGGCGCAGTGGGCCCAATGGATGACCTGCGAGCGTAGAGAAGGGGGAACAAACAGCCTGCTGGGGGGACAACCGTTAGGAACAGAGATGCTCGCGGCAGCCCGTCTCACCTTCTCCTCGATGTCCCAGGTGACTGCGCCGACTAAGCAAGACGAGGGCAGAATGCAGGAGGGTGGGTTGGGTGGGGAGACAGGGTCAAAAAGCCGGGAAAGAGAGTCTGGCTTTGTGTTCTTTGAGCCTGGGCGATAAGACAGGGAAAAGTTAAATCTATTAAAGAAAAGCGCCCACCTGGCTTGGCGAGGGTTTAGTCTTTTAGCCGTCCTCAGATACTCCAGGTTTTTATGGTCTGTCCAGACCAGGAATGGGTGCTCAGCACCCTCCAGCCAGTGCCGCCACTCCTCCAGGGCTACCTTGACTGCTAGCAGTTCCCGGTCCCCAATGTCGTAGTTCCTCTCAGCAGGAGAAAGGCTCCGGGAGAGGAAGGCGCAAGGATGCAGCTTGTTATCCTTTTCTGATCTTTGGGAAAGTATTGCTCCCACTCCCACGTCTGAGGCGTCAACCTCCACCACAAACTGCTGATTAGGGTTGGGGAGGATAAGTATCGGGGCCGAGGTGAATGCCTTCTTGAGGTGTTTGAAAGCAGCATCGGCGTCAGGGTTCCACTGGAACTTGACCACAGAAGATGTTAGTGCATGCAGCGGGGCAACTACTGAGCTAAAGTTCCTAATGAACCTCCTATAAAAATTGGCAAACCCCAAAAATCGTTGGACCCCCTTGCGATCGCTGGGAGTGGGCCAGCCTGTGACTGCCGCCACCTTTCCCGGCTCCATTTGCACCTTGCCCTCCGATACAATGAACCCCAGGAACGAAACAGTAGATACGTGAAACTCACACTTCTCCGCCTTCATGAACAGTTGATGGTCAAGGATCATGCATCCGGTGGGTCTCTTCGTCGGGGGAAAAGATCAGAATGTCATCCAGATACACGAACACAGAAATGTTGAGCAGGTCCCGGAGGACGTCATTCGCCAGAGCCTGAAAAACAGCTGGAGCATTAGTTAGTCCGAAAGGCATCACCAGATACTCGTAATGCCCCCTGGGAGTGTTGAAAGCCGTCTTCCATTCGTCTCCCTCCCTAATTCTGACCAAATGATAGGCATTTCTTAAGTCGAGCTTAGTAAAGATCCTGGCCCCTTGTAGTAAATCGAACGCTGACGAAATAAGGGGAAGAGGGTACCTGTTCTTGACTGTGATGTTGTTTAATCCCCTGTAATCGATACAGGGGCGCAGAGTCTTTCGTCAGCAAGTCCTTCTTGCTGACGAAAAAAAAACCTGCACCCGCTGGGGATGACGAAGGTCTGATTAGGCCCGCCGCCAACGAGGAGGTTACGTAATCCTTCATAGCCTGTGTCTCAGGTGCAGACAGGGAATAAATTCTCCCTCTAGGAGGAGATGATCCTGGGAGCAGATGAATGGCGCAATCATACTTCCGATGTGGCGGCAGAGAGGTGGCTCGGGCCTTATAAAATACCTCCTTAAGGTCGTGGTAACATGCCGGTACCCGGGAAAGGTCCGCGTAGTCCGAGTCCAATGGCGACAGCTGTTGCGGCGCAGGTAGTGAAATGGGTTGACACGGTGTCGTGGAAAAGCATCGCATCGAACACTCCCTCTTCCATGCAATCACTGTCCCCAAAGACCAGTCCATATGGGGGTTGTGTTGGGACAGCCAGGGAAAGCCCAGAATGAGGGGGTGTTGCGAGGACTGGAACACGTGGAAGCAAATGGTCTCTGTGTGGTGGTCCGGGAAGGTTAACTGCACAGGGGATGTGCGGTGAGTGACTCGACAGAGTAGGCGCCCATCGAGGGCACTAGCCTCCAGGGGCTTCGGGAGAGGATGTCTCTCTAATCCCAGTCTGCGAACCAATCCGCTGTCCATCAGGTTGGCGTCTGAACCTGAATCCACCAACACTCTCTGACTGAGAAGGGTGGTTTCGAGAGGAGATGGAAACTCTGGGAAGGACCCGAGGCGGGCTTATGGACAGTGTGGTACGGCTCACCAGTGGTGTCCTCACTGGTGAGCCTGATCTTTTAGTGGACAGGAGGCGATAAGGTGGCCCCTCTGGCCACAGTAGATGCATCTACCGTCCCGCAGGCGACGCTGCCGCTCCTCGGGGGTCAACCTGGTCCTCCCGAGTTGCATGGGTTCCTCGGCTGGGTGGTGGAGTGCAGGGCGATCGGGAGACGTCTGGTGTCTAGCATGCGAGTCAGTAGTGGGATCGCTGTGGAATGAGTTCCAGTTGAGACCTGTGCCATGTCTCCTAGGGGGTGGGGGAGGGGGTGAGCGGGAGGCTGGCGAGTTAAACAGGCGGCTAGGTCTCTCTCTCTTAAACTCACCTAGGCGGCTCTCTAACCTTACAGCAAGGGCGGTTAAGGCCTCAAGACTCTCAGAAACATCCCTCAGAGCTAACTCCTCCCTCACTGGGTTGTTAAGTCCTCTGAGAAACACCCCCTGGAGTGACGCATCGGACCACCCGGACCCTTGCGCTATGGTTCTGAAGTCGATTGCAAACTCTGCCACGCTGCGGGACCCCTGTCTTAGAGAAAGTAGGCGTGAAGCCACGTCTTTGCCTCTAACTGGGTGATCAAAAACTCTACGCATCTCATCTGAGAAGCCCTGATAAGAAGAGAGTATAGGAGACTGGCTCTCCCATATGCTGGTAGCCCAGGCCAACGCCCTCCCAGTCATGGAGCCCATAATGAAGATTAATGAGCACTGCATCAAAAAAGACTTGCATGTTCCCAGGTCTCCGGCGTAGCGCTCCGGTGCAGGCACATTTGGCTCCTGGGAGCAAAAGGTGGGTCGGGCAGACTGCAAAGGAGGCGTGACCGCCTCTGGGGCTGGGGGAGGTGGCTGCGGGGCGACTTGACGAAGCTGCTGTCCCAGCTGATTCACCTCCGCAGAAAGAGCTTGAAGAGACTCCATCATCTCCCGGAGAAGTTGGTCGTGGTGCCCCATGAGAACACCCTGTGAGGCGACGGCCTGACGGAGGGAATCTGGGTCCGCTGATTCCATGTTGGCCAGTTTGTACTATCAGGGGGGCTAGGGCCACAAGGACCTGGAATCAAAAGCGGACTTGACACACGGTAGTTAAGAGCAATTCTTGTATTTAATCCAGGCCAAGGTTCGGTACACGGGTAATCAGACAGAGGAGGCAGTTAAATCCAAGTCGACAGGCAAAGGGTTGCGGGTGGACAGAAACGGTTCGAAACACGGGCAGGCACACTGGAGGAAATCGCTGGTAAGCTCATGGGAGACAAGAGACAAACTGGCACAGAACAATTCACCGACAAGGGCTAAATACACAGGGGAACGTGACACAGGTGAAAACAA
Source organism: Apeltes quadracus (assembly GCA_021346845.1). NCBI lineage: Eukaryota > Metazoa > Chordata > Actinopteri > Perciformes > Gasterosteidae > Apeltes > Apeltes quadracus. The sequence continues at coordinate 2,315,508 of CM037919.1, read as the reverse complement.
TAAGGGTGGGGCTTGTAATCACGGGGGCGGCGGCACACAGGTAGGCGGTGTCTGAAACGAGAGGGCAGAGTGATTGACAGAAGACACACAGAATCACTTTGTGGCCAAAATCCCCAGTCTGGGTGTTACAGCTAACTACCGACCAATCAGTATCCTTCCTGTGGTCTCCAAGGTCGCTGAGAAGTGGGTTGCTAAAATTTTAAATCTAAATAAAGGCCATTCTCCGTTGCATCCTATTCAATTTGGGTTCCGCACCAATCACTCAACTGAATTTTCCAACAGTTTGTTAATAGAAAAAGTAAAAAGTAAATTAGATAATAATGCTTGTGTCGGTGCTGTGTTCTTAGATTAAAAAAAGCATTTGACACTGTTGACATCATGACATTTTACTGTCTAAATTGACATATTTTAACTTTTCTTTAAATGCCATTCAATGGATTAAATCTTATTTGGACTCAAGAAAACAGTGTGTTAACATTAACGGCATCAAATCTTCATTCCTGAATGTCACCGTTGGTGTGCTTCAAAGGTCAATACCTGGTCCTTTATTATTCTCTTTATATATAAATGACCTTCCAAATACTTGTGCTGATGTTCAATTTCAAATGTATGCTGATGACGCAGTCATCTACACAAGTGCAACAAGTGTTCAAGAGGCTGCTGCCATCCTGACCTCCGCCGTGGTCCCTTTAAATGAATGGCTTTTTACTTCCTGTCTGCTACGCAACACTAATAAAACTGTCTCATGATGTTTACTAAACGGTCCTGTGACATAAAACAGTGGTGCATTTTTAAGAGGAGAACAATTAGAAATTGTTTCAGAGTTTAAGCACCTTGGTGTAACCCTTGACTCCACATTAAGTTTCAAAAAACATGTAAAAAGAATATCGAGTACAGTAAAATTTTGTCCTTTTATAACATTTGGGGCTGCCAAAGTGTTTTTACATTGTATGATTTCAGTGCCGCCTTTGACACCATCGATCATCGTATCTTGCTGCAGAGACTAGAACATTTGATTGGTATTAAAGGAACTGCACTTAGCTGGTTTAAATCCTATTTATCAGATCGATCCCAGTTTGTGCTTGTAAACGGAGAATCCTCGAAGACCACCAATGTTGGTCACGGAGTCCCACAAGGTTCTGTGCTTGGACCCATTTTATTTACCCTAATAATATGCTTCCTTTGGGCGACGTTATCAGAAAACGCCGCATCAACTTCCATTTACGCAGACGATACTCAATCGTATCTGTCGATCAAGCCAGAGGAGACCGAACAGCTCGTTAGACTTCAATAATGTCTTGGAGACATCAAAACTTGGATGACCTGCAACTTCCTGACGCTAAACTCAGAGAAAACAGAAGTTATCTTGATAGGCACAGAGCGCCTTCGAAGTCAGCTGTCACGTGATACAGTTTCTATGGATGGAATTTCTCTGGTATCCAGCAGCACCGTCAAGAATCTTGGAGTTCTCTTCGACTAGGATATGTCCTTCAACTCTCATATAAAGAAAACTTCAAGGACTGCCTTTTTTCATCTACGTAATACATCGAAAATCAGGAATTTCCTGTCTCAAGGTGATGCAGAAAAATTAGTTCATGTATTTGTTTCTTCCAGACTGGACTACTGTAATTCTTTGTTTGCTGGGTGTTCTTGTAAATGTCTTACGCCTCTTCAGTTGATTCAGAATGCTGCAGCACGTGTATTAACAAGAACTAATAAAAGAGACCATATCACGCCTGTATTATCTGCTTTGCACTGGCTCCCTGTTAAATCAAGAATAGAATTTAAGGTTCTTCTCCTCACCTACTAGGCGCTTGCTGGTGAGGCACCTTCTTATCTTAAAGAGCTTGTAACACCGTACTGCCCTGCAAGGCAACTGCGTTCTATAGATGCTGGGTTACTTGTTATTAAAAGTAGTATGGGAGGCAGAGCCTTCAGTTATCAAGCTCCTCTTTTGTGGAACCAGCTTCCACTTTCAGTCCGAGGGGCAGATTCAGTCAGCTCCTTTAAGATAAAGCTTAAAACTTTCCTCTTTGATACCGCTTATATTTAGGGCTGGCTTAGGTTTGCCTGGACCAGCTCTTAGTTACGCCGCTATAGACTTAAACTGCCGGGGGACTTCTTAGGACACACCGAACTCCTCTCTCTCTCTCTCTCTCTCTCTCTCTCTCTCTCTCTCTCTGTCTCTCTGTCTCTCTCTCTCTCTCTCTCTCTCTCTCTCTCTCTCTCTCTATCTCTCTCTCTCCCCTTTTACTAAAATCCACGTTGCATTAATGCACATGACTAATTCAGCTCCTTCCCGGGAGTTCTTTGTGCTTTCTCGCTGAGCAGGTCTCTGCAGATCGTAGTTCCGTCAGGACCCTGGTCCTGACTCCGGCCGTGGCCCTGCTGGCACCTGCTGCTGCCGTCATCATCATCATCATCATAATTTTAAATATGATTCATATCACTATTACCCTTTCCTAAAATCTTTGCTTTCCCTCCCCACAGTCTTCTGTGGATGGTGGTTCGATCTGATGGTGGTGGCCCCTGCAGTGGTCCTGTCGTACACCTGGCCAGCTACTTAGAATTCTTTGAATAATTTCTGTTATAGAAATTGAATGTATTCTACATCTGTATGAGTCATTCTGTACACATGACATCCATTGCAGTCTGTCCATCCCGGGAGAGGGATCCCTCCTCTGACGTTCTCCCTAAGGTTTCTTCCCTTTTTTCCCTATAAGGGTTTTTTTCATTTTTTGGGAAGTTTTTCCTGTGCCGATGTGAGGGTCTTGGGACGGAGGATGTTGCATGTGTACAGACTGTAAAGCCCTCCGAGGCAAATTTGTAATTTGCGATTTTGGGCTATACAAAATAAAATGAATTGAATTGAATTGAATAGTGTTAAATTTCAGCGATACTGAGCAGTGTCAATGGATAGTTAGAATTTTACACATCAATTCTGCACATCAGTGCAGTAAATTTTCAACACAGTAGTGTGTAACATCAACACCAGAGTTATTTGGCGCCAGGTTCATGTACTAACTATGGTTAATACTGTTACCTCACAGCAAGAAGGTCCTGCATTTGACTGCGGATTGTTCACAGTAACTCTAAATTGCTCATAGGTGTGTGAATAGTTGTCTCTAAATTAGCCTTGTGATTGGCTTGCAATCAATTCTGGATGTACCCTGACTCTCAGGATTGGGATTGACAACAGCAAGTATGACATTTTTTTTTTTTAGATAGATGGATATATAGGAACAATAAAATTCAGAATTTAACACAAAAGAGAGTTGATTTGTTTTCACAGAAGAGAAAACTTATGAACACTAATGAGAGTGATATTAACACTCTCAGGATGTATTTAACATGTAGGGTTAACATTGATTAACACTATACAGTGTTAAGTAGTGTTATGTTTTTACTCAATTTAGAGTTAATTTAACTCTAAAACGCTCACCAATTCTGATTGGGACCAAATACACCCTGGAATAGTGTTAAATTCAAATATTTATGTGTTACTTTAACACTGCAACATTTACTATGTAGAGGTTGAGAAAAAATAACCCGTAGGATGACTTTGAAGCGGACTGATGACCCGTAAGCCGGGTTTTCTAAGCAACGCTCCTCCCGGACCCCTTTTCCTCTTTGCTCGCAGTCCGGTGGAGACAGGAGGTGAAGACAGCCACTGGTGCTGAGCAGTGTTGGGCAAGTTACTTCAAAAACGTAATACATTATCTATTACTTGTTACTGTCATTTCAAAGTAATTTGTTACATTATAATATTACTGTCTCTGAATTGTAAGGCGTTACACCACTACTGCATTACTTTTAAATTATTTTCACCAAAACAACTGGAAATATATACATACACAGGTTTGTAACGCGTTACTCCCAACACTGGTGCTGAGGTGACAGGTGCATCGCGACCGGGGTCCTGAGTTTCATGCACAGCTTCTCTGCACTGGCTCCCTATTAAATCAAGAATAGAATTTAAGGTTCTTCTCCTCACCTACAAGGCACTTGCTGGTGAGGCACCGTCTTATCTTAAAAAGTTGTAACACCGTATTGCCCTGCATAGATGCTGGGTTACTTGTTGTTCCTAGAGTTAATACAGTGTTTCCTTTAGGATTTTTTTTCGCAACACGCCCGCGGCCGCCACCGCCACCGCCACCACCACCACCCTCACCCTTCCCGGGAATGAAACTGGACACTTTGCTGCAACACAAATAATATATTTATTACTTAAATATATTTGAGGCACTTAACATCTACAAATCATTCATAATGAAACAAATTCATTTGTGTGCCTTGCTGTATACACATTTCATATAAAAATAAGTCCAAGGCTCGGTCATAGGGGAATTCAGAAAGAGATGGCCCATTGATGCTGAGTCGCATACGTGCTGCTAGATTATCCCCTTGCAGCCTGTTCCTTATTAAGTCTGTTTTCACCTATAAAGGAATTTTTTAAAAATGGAGTGATATTGATAGCCAAACAATCTTTCATTTCACATTAACTATTCATCGTTGAGAAATCTCTCTCACAGTTGACACTAGAGATTGGCACTGTGAGGGCAATGGCTGCCAGCTTACTGAGGGAGGGGTAGATCTGACACCACTCATCGTGCTGGGATGCTAGTTTGCTCATTATGGTTCTTCAATCAGGAGAGACTCATTTAATAGTAAACCCACAATTTATTACACAAGCATCAAGTATGAATTGCAACGTCTTTGGCGATTGGACTCCATCCTGAAGGACTATCCCCGAGAGCTGGGATACTGCGGCCCAAGAGCCCAATCCCCCTGGAGTCCAGACACTGGTGGTGGTGATGCCGACGACGATAAGAGGCATAGCAGCCACCTCATGTCGAACCAAGAACGCTGATGCCGACTGGAGGTGACTGGGGTGGAGGAGGGTCGTATCAGCTACACGCTGAAACTGACAGCTGACAGCTAACAGAGGAGAACGCTTTTAGAGTTGACAGCAACAGCGTGATTGGCTCCCGGAACCGGTATGTAGACTGATTGGACGCAACAATGTGCACGCCCTCCAATCAGCTGATTACCAAACAGATACAGCTTGTTGTCTTCCTGACTGAACTTGCGCATAAGCTTCATATAGCAAATAATAGTAATAACCCCACTATTAATTGCATTATCTTAATGCAGTGTAATTACGTCAGCATGTAACGCTCTTATATCAAATCAACATCCACGTGGAATTTAGCTAGCAGGTGAAGAATACAAACAACGAAAATCACCAGTTAACTTGATTTAAATTAGCAAGAACTATACACTAATACAATATCAGGCTTAAATTAACTGACAACATAAGTTGTATCCAGGGGTGAAAGTAAGCCGGTACTGGCCGGTACGGCGTACCGCGAAGATATTTGGAGCCGGTACGCCGTACCGGGAAGAAAACTGTACGGTCTCTGAAAAATATTGCGCTTTCAGCATGACAACACAAGTGTCAACGTCGCGAGAGTGTATGCGGACGTTCGGCACCCTCCCTCCGTCAGCCCGCCAGAAGACCGCTACCGCCCCCGGTCAACCCGCCCCCCGGCAGAGAAGGAGAAAAAGTTTCGGGACCCACGGCTCTATATCGTAGTACCACCAAAGAATAAATCTACTTTCACCCCTGGTTATATCACTTACAGTTCTCAAGGTCTCACGTTCTTCTCCAGAAAGTTGCGGTCTCTCTTTTTTCCTTTCTCTCCCTTGTCAGCTGGGTGGTGCGCGTGCCCGCTTGCTGTGTGAAGCGCGCGTCTCCGACAGGCTGATAGACGTCTTTTCGCTTTTGTACTGTACGGCCCTATTCTGATACTGTGGCGGCAGAAATTTAGCCGTGGCGGGCCGCCACTACCAAATCAACAGAGAGGAAACACTGTGTTACAAGTAGGATGGGAGCTTGATAGTGGAAGCTGGAAGCTGCAGCTTCCACTTTCAGTCCGGGGGGCCGATTCAGTCAGCTCTTTTAAGGTAAAGATCTAAAACGTTCCTCTTTGATACCGCTTATAGTTAGGGCTGGCTCAGGTTATGCACATCACTAATTCCGCTTTTTACTAGGAGCTTTTTGTTCTCCGTAGATTGTAGTTCCGAAATCTGAGTGATTTCACCTGTTTCCAATCACCTGCACCTCCCTTGTGTATTAAGTTCTGTGAATCTGTCGTCCAGTGTCGCGTCATTGTCTTTGTTGGAGTCTGTGTGAGGTGTTGCCGTTCCTGTTCTGAGCTGTGTTTTGCCCCTCATGGTGTTTTTGAGTTTTTAGTGTTTTTTGACTATTAAAGTATTTTTGTTTTTGAACCTCTGCGCTTGCGTCTCCCTCCTTCCGGTCCTCACCTCTGCAACGACCCACCGATCCTGACAACTGCAGGTTGATTAAAGCTTCGAAAAACAAAAGTTGCAATGCCATTCCAGCATTCCAACAATACAAAGGAGAAGTTGAACAAGAAATGTATTTCCTGCTGAAAATGCGTTGGGATGCTGAAAGCAAAGGAAATGAAGGAAATGAGAAAACAAGCAAGCTGAAAGCTGAAACGCATGACATTGCTAAAATTGCTAAAAATACAGAAATGAGAAGACTAGAGAAGCGCTGTACAGGTCGACACTTTACCTGTTATTCGTTATATAGCATACAGCATATCATTTTACCTAGGGATAATCTATTATTTCATGTATGTTTTCTTTTTTACAAATACTGTAAAAAAATGTCCTGATGTCATCAGAGAGCTAGTTCGTATTCTCCTGATGTTGTAGAGCGTGTATCTACAGGATTGCGTTGTCGTTGTAATGTTTGGAGTCAGGGAGAGTTGGCTGCCATACTTGTATGTAAACATTTTATTATCAATCCAGGTTGGTTTCACTTTAGCTGCCTTTTGTCTTTCTGTGTTAGTACATTACGAGGCACGGAAAAACTGAGTCAAAATACTAATATACCACTAGTATATGTGCATACTTTCGCAAATAAAACTAATGATCCGCCTTGCGGCCAGTAGGTGGCGGTAATGCTGGTTATAGTTTACCAAGCGACGTTAATCAAATTCACAAAGAAGAGATAAGCCCCATAACGGCGCATGCGTCACTTCAAGGTGAAAATTGCACGAATGAACTAACCAACTTTACTCGTGTTATGCGAACTATCCTAATGTGACGTCGGTCTTTGTAAACATCTGCTCGAGCAATAGAACATATCACATAACGCTGGCAGATAGAAGTTCGTTGTTTTGTAATTGCCTGTTCACTCTGTTCTGCTAATGACCGCTCTGTAAGTCTGACTGCTACGTTTTTATCGATAGGTAAGTTTGGCTCATTGCTCTGTCGTTGCCTAACTTTTGATTAACACCAGTTAACTTACACTAAGGTAGTCTTATCTGAAGAAGTGCACAATGTTTGCTAACAGCTCACGTTAACTATGAGTGAAATACACACAACACTTGGTCTAGCTCCGCCGTGGTCGTGTAGAGTAAAATAAAGATCAAGAGATGACATGTTGCTCTTTGTACCTCCGGATTGAAGTCCTGACGTTAATGATGTGTGTTCACACGTAGCTCCCTGCTTCACCTCCTACTTGTGCAGGACCCACCAGGATGACCAGTGTAAGTCAATGCACACGTTTGTGTTACTTTTTCCCTCTGACACACATGCATGACACATCGAGGTGTACTGATTAAGGAAGATTGCGATAGAAAGTGTATGCAATATTCATAACCACCTTCAGTCAATTAGAGAGCATTTGCCGTGGTGATTGTCACGCACCAATCAACACAGTGCAATAGTAAAGTGAACATTAATAAACAAACACGTCCTTCACTAAAGTATCAAGTGAATATTTAAAGATCTCCTTACAGCTCAGTAGGGAGAGGGTCCTCTCCACAGAGTCCATGTTGCACTGCAATATCAGGCTGAATAAAAGTAACCTCTCTTGATGAACTCGTAGTCCATAATGATCATACAATGTGATTAACAACAGGTGCTGTGCAGCAGAGCCAGGCTGGTCAGTTACCTCCCAGGGCTTCATGTGTTGGTATCTCGTGTGGTTGGAACAAGAAGCTTCTCTGCTGCTGGATCATCCGGCTCTGATGAGCCCAGCATAGCCATCACTCTCTCTGAACTGGGTAGGCTATTTGAGTTTTACACATGAAGTATCCTGGGCTGACGATGAAATTGAGAGGCCTTGTAAAGGTCTATGTGTGTGGCCATTTAACGCATAGGTTTAAAAGGGTATTAAAGAAAACAAGATAGTTAAATCTCTGCGCAGTCTCTCTCGCTGATCCATTAATGATAGAAATGATTCTATGACATACCTTTCTGTTTCTGGACTGAGGACAGTGTGGCCTGATGAGATCATGGGCTCCCGTGGACCCCACGACCAGCGCTTTCAGCTGCCTGGTAACGTGGGATTTGACTGCCAACTGCAGGGATTGGCAGAGGAGAGGAAGAGTCTGGCCCAAAGTAAGGTCCCTGACGTGCTGTCTTCCCCCTCTAGCAGTGCGAGGCATGAGTTAATTCTGGCCCAGGTCAACAGAGACTCCTTTGTAAGTACAGCTTCATACTTTGCAAACATTATACCATGTCCATTCCACACAACTTCAAGATAAACAAGACAACTCAGATCTCTGGGATTAGCTGTGAGTTTTCACACCATTGGAAAAATGTGTCATAAGGCTTTCAGAATGATGCGTTAGTACAAACTTTTACAGAACTTGTACAATTAATAATATTCTATCAATATCTATTTTCACTTTCCCTCTACTTCTATTTCATAGCCTTTCTGCTGTGTGGTAAATGCATTACGCATGCAATGCATAAAAAGTTAAATCCAGTGTCTCAAACTAAAACGAGTCAAAGGAATTATGAAAAAATTATACATACACAGCTGTATGTATCATTCCACTATGTTGTAAATGTACAATAGAAATATCTACATACGCGTCTACATCAGCACCCCTTAAGACTGGCGCATGCTTCTGCGTCTGTGTTTGAGTCTCGTGTCGACAGACTTGTTTCAATACATGGTTCAAAGAGGCTTGTGCGCGTTGCAAAGCAATTCACTGCCAGAACAATAGGTGGAGTAATGTTTTTTGTCGAAGACGACTTGGTGTGACGTCTTAGTGTGTGGAAGTCGTTGGTTTGTTTATTTTTTTGATCAGATACTTTTTTGCCCCTCGCATCGCCACTGCTGCTTTTCATCGCCTCTTTTCGCAGACATATTTGTCCCTTTATTACAGCAGAAAGGCCACTCCGGGATGCAGGACTCCTAGTAGGGCTGGAAAATGACATTTCTCGATGATGGGCGAAATAACACATACACATAAACATGTGTTATAGATCAACACATTTTAATTTATGTTTGGATGGAATAATTTTCTTTCACATCACGATTACATTACATGTTATTTAGCTGACGCTTTCATCAAAGCGACTTACAATAAGTGGATTTCAAGCATACTGATTCAAACAAGAAAGTGCAATTTCATCAAATAAGATAATTTACAACTTGTACTTATAATGGCACTTACCTATAACATCTTAGGTGCTACAATTTGTTAGTGTTTTTAGTCAAGGTACAGTCTGAAGAGGTGTGTCTTAAGTTTGGGGTGGAAGATGTAAACAATCCCTGCGGTCCTGATGTCATCAGAGAGCTTGTTCGTATTCTCCTGATATCGTAGAGCGCGTATCTACAGGATTGCGTTGTCGTTGTAATGTTTGGAGTCAGGGAGAGTTGGCTGCCAAGTGTCACACCGAGGTTCTTAGCGGTCAAAGTCGGAATTGACACGGAGTTGCCAAAGTTGCCGGTCAGGTCCTGGGTAGGAGAGTCTTTTCCCGGAAAGAGAAGCAGTCCAGTCTTGTCGGGGTTGATTTTCAGATGGTGAGCAGACATCCACTGCAAGATGTCAGTCAGACAGGCAGAGATCTGTGCCGCCACCTGACTGTCCGAGTGAGGGAAGGAGAGAATTAGTTGGGTGTCATCGGCATAGCTGTGGTAGGAGAAGCCATGCGAGCGAATGACCGAGCCGAGAGACTGACTTCATGTACTTCGCCGCAGCCGAGCGCTACACTTCGTCACACAGTGTCTCACAGAGCGTCTCACGCACGGTCACAGACTCTGGGGTTGCGGAGCACATTAGGAAACCCGCTGCATGTCGTGCTCTTTGTAAAGTTTATTTGTCACTTGTGAAACTTGATGTTTAATGTTTCACTGCTTCAATTGATCTCATTTCTGATTATTAATTATACATACATACATACATTCCACTTTGTTTGTATAACACAGTTAAACAAACAGCAAGGTTACCAAAGTGCTTTTCAGAGATCCATATAACACTAATGAAAAACAGACCAACATCGATAGTGACAGGGGCCCCAAAGACCACATCAGCTCTCATGGTGAATCAAAAGAAAGATATGAATAAAAATATGTTTTTAGTGTGGGGGGTGGGCGCTACTTTAATGTGCTGCGGTAGGTCATTCCACAATTTGGGCGCTACTGCTGCAAATTCAAACTCCTAATTCCATAACACAAACGTGTATATAGTAGATGAATCATAAGTGCATACATTACATATATCCTCATAACTTAATTTGTATAAATGATACTCTTTGGGCTTGTTTTTACCTATGCTGAAAGAGTTGAGAACTATTTTCGCATTGGATGATGCATTCCATAAAGCACATTTAAAGAAATAGAATCTCATTGAGGCACTTAAAAACTCGCCTATACATTCTCCCAACACTGCGATATTTATTTTATTGTCTAGCCCTCATAGCGGTGGCGGTGTCTAAATCGCATCCGCTGTCCTGAAACCCTCATATTGCCACTGGAAAACTCTCCCAAAAATCCTTTTGATGGGGGTTAAAACGGGGAAAACTGCGAAGCTGAGGATGATCCCTCTCCCGGGATGGGCAGCCTGCGATCAATCAATGGTCACAACATGTACACTGCACTGCACCATTCATTGTTTTCAGTACAGCAGAAGGGATGGTTCTGACTTGCTTCTCGCTTCTCATTGTAATCTCTGTCTGTCTCAGGAGGAAGATGAGCCAGCCTCGTCTCCGGTTGTCCATAGAGCTGACCGGAACTTTGACAGCTCCAGTCTGGAGTGTGCTGTACAGCGCTGCCCTGAACCTCTAAAGAAAGGTAGTGAGAGTGCACTTAGCAACACACACAGAAGTGTACGGAGTTATTTATTTTGCATTGACTTTCTTTTTCTTTTCCTGCTGATAAAGTGGTTCCTGTCTGATGTCTATGTGTCCTGATGTGATAAACAGATTTTCAGTCCATGTTCCCTGAAGCACCATCCACTGGTATGATGGTGGTCACAGTGACCCAGAAGACCCGTAACGATATGACGTCGTGGTGTGCTGAGGTGGAACAGGAAAGGGATCAGATGCTCGAGAAGGTGAATGTCCCAGCAGACTGAGCCGTTGACTCAAAGAACAGCCGAAGGGGCAAGGCCAGTTCCACAAGTGAAGCACAATGCCTGTATGCCCATGATTTTGATCCGCTCCTAAATGCAGAGGTGTCAAAAGTATTCACATTCATTACTCAAGTAGAAGTATAGATACTTTAAAATAGTTTTCAAAGTATCAACTAATAGTATCAAATAGATTTCAAAGTATCAACTCAAGCTTTTTACTTGAGTAAAAGTATAAAAGTACTGGTAATGTAAGGGAAAAAAATGTTCATTAAGGACAAAGTCTTGGGAGTAACAAGGCCTTCTTCAGTTTCCGAATTGAACAGTTGGGCGCCTACGGCATCCAACCTGCCCGGCTCCCTCTCATCATTATCAGAGTCGGTGTTGCTGCTGTTGCCTGGCAGTTCCATTTATTCCGCCATTAGCTAACTACTTTGGCAAAAAGCCACCCGGTCTCTTGAAATAAATTTCTCTCAGCCACGCACTCATCTTTTCCTCATTCATTCATACAAAAGGTCCGGATTATAAGGCCCAATGTCGTTTTTTGAGAAAATTAAAGGCTTTTAAGTGTGCCTTATAGTGTGGAAATACAGTATTATTTTCAACATGTATAGAGAATTGAAAAGCCCTAAAATCTGCATTTATTTAAAAAAGAGATGATAAATAGTCCATTTTAATTACTGATTCATTATGTTGACAATAAGGCTTCTAGGAACATTTTCACTGCAGTCAAACATTTCTTTCAATTTTATTAATTGATAAGACGGATTGGTCCATTTGGCCATTCTAACACCTGGATATGTTTATTTGTGAACCATTCAATTGTAGATTTTGCTTTACGTTTTGGATCATTGTCTTGGTCAAATCTCCGTCCCAGTCTCGCATCTTTTGCAAACTCCATCAGGTTTTCTTCCAGAATGGTCCTGTATTTGGCTCAATTTAAACAATCTTCCCTGTCCCTGCTGAAGAAAAGCATAAACCATGATGCTACCACCACCATGTTTGACAGTGGGGATGTTGAGTCCAGGGTGATGAGCTGTGTTGCTTTTACGCCAAACATAATGTTTTGCATTGTTGCCAAAAAGTTCAATTTTGGTTTCATCTGACCAGGGGCCTGTACCATGAAGCTGGTTCAACAAACTCAGGGTTCCAGAATTGGTTCAGAATCGACAAAACCAAACCGAAGCAATCAGGCTTTATTGGTACCATGACGCCGCTTATCAACTGAGTTTGTCAACCCAGGCTTTGATCCTTCAACTCTGATTACTCTGAGCACGTGTGCACATAAAAGAGTGACTTCGGCACCGAACAACCAATCACGTTCGATATGGAGAGCGAGAGATATTTCTCCGCGGAGGAGCAAGAAATTATTCTTCAAAAATATGAAGAATGTAAAAATGTTTTTCAAGCACGTAGTAACACCGTCTCTGCTGCCAAAGCAAGAGAACAATATTAGAGGAACATTCCTGAGAACATTAATGCGCAAGTTTAAAAAATATCTAAAAATATAATTCGAACCATTTGCGGTACAGTAAGTGCCACTTTGACAAGTCACATTTGTTATTTGCGGCTCAACAAGTTCGCAAAGATAAGTTATTCCTTCCGCGGAATATCTGTATCTTTCATACAAGTATCAGGAAAGTCAAGGGGATTTTGTACCTAAAAACTCTACGAAGTGCTCTTCTAACAATCTGCGGTGAGATGGCCACAGAATTTGGAAGAAAAGGTGAAGCCGCAATGATCGCAATAGAGAACAGAAGCTAGGAATTAACTACGTCAGCTGTTTCTTTGCTCACCGCTGATTGGTCAAACTTCTGACTAAGAGCTCGGATCCAGAATATAACCTGCCCCGGAGCAGGTTAGCCGTGCAGCGTAAGTTACCATGGCAACGAATACCGATTGAAGCCGAGCCACTTTCATGGTACCGAAAATCCGGGGTTGGTGGAAAGTAAGCTGAAACTTAGCTGGCTAGCCACCTAAACCAGATTCATGGTACATGCCCCAGAGCACCTTCTTCCACATGTTTGGTGTGTCTCCCAGGTGGCTTGTGGCAAACTTTAAAAGACACTTTTTATGGATATCTTTAAGAAATTGCTTTCTTCTTGCCACTCTTCCATAAATGCCAGATTTGTGCAGTATACGACTAATTGTTGCCCTTTGGACAAAGTCTCCCACCACAGCTGTAGATCTCTGCAATTCATTCAGAGTGATAATGGGCCTCTTGGCTAAATCTCTGATCAGTCTTCTCCTTGTATGAGCTGAAGGTTTAGACGGCCGTGTCTTTGTAGATTTGCAGTGGTCTGATACTTCTACCATTTAAATAGTATTGCTTGCATGGTGCTCCTTGGGATGTTTAAGGCTTGGGAAATCTTTTTGTATCCAAATTCGGCTTTAAACTTCTCGACAACAGCATCTCGGACCTGCCTGGTGTGTTCCCTGTTCTTCATGATGCTCTCTGCGCTTTAAATGGACCTCTGAGACTATCACAGAGCAGGTGCATTTATACGGAGACTTGATTACACACAGGTGGATTTTTTTTTATCATCATTAGTCAATTAGGTCAACATTGGATTATTCAGAGATCCTCACTGAACCTCTGGAGAGAGTTTGCTCCACTGAAAGTAAAGGGGCTAAATTATTCAGTTTTTTATTTGTTAAAAAGGTTTAAAATATGAGTTTGAAATTGAGTTTGGGAAAAATGAATTTCCTTCCACTTCATGATTGTGTGCCCACTTGTTGATTCTTCACAAAAAATGAGTTTTATATCTTTATGAAATGTGGCAAAAGGTCAAAGTTGAAGAGGGCCGATTACTTTCGCAAACCATTTTTTATCCCACTGATAACATAGCTCCCCCTACTTTGGGCTGTCGCGATATGCGATAAATTGTCATATTGCACACTCGCTGAAATCAGTGTGCAATAACTTTTGGTGCTGCGATAATCATTTTACATATAAATAAACTGTTACCTGATCGTGCCATCTCTTTTTAGTTTTTTCTTGTGAAAAGCGGAGGCGGGGCTTATGCATTGTGCACACAGATACAGAGCGGACACAATCGGTGAAGAGATGCAGTGAATGTTAAAAAGTGTTATTTTTCATAACATCTACAGCTGAACCCAGTAGGAATCAATTCCCAACGGACTTGATTACGAGGGCACAATGATTGGGTTGAGTTTGGGAACATTTGGGCTTTAAGCCGAATAAGAGAGACGAGCCAATCAATGTGAACAAGCCGGTGCATTGACTTTGTTTAAAAACAGTGGCACCGAAAACGGGCAACACAACAAAACTAAAATCTCCCCTAAAACAACAACCATCCGCCCGTCTTTATTGGCCCTAAACTGGCGTTGAGGGGGATCAGGTCCTGTCGCCGCAACACAAGATCCAATCGCATACATTACATGTCAATTAGCTTTTATCCAAATTGACTTACAATAGGTGCATTTCAACCATAGGGATACAAACCCAAAGAACAAGATACAAAAAAGTACTGTGGTTGCCTAACATTAATGTATACATAACGAACAAAGCGTGAATTGTTGTATGGTGCTCTCTAACTCTCATCCTTATCAGATCTGTGTCTGCCTGGTTGGCACTTTCTGCTCTGCCCTCTGACTTTGGACTCCTCAACCAGGACAAGACAGTGACTGCCTAAATGAGCACTATGAAAGAGCTTTTGATTATCATAACCCATGGACAGTCGCTGTTATCAACTCCTCACTGGCTCCGCCCACTCTCAAACTGGCCGCAGCCATCCTCATGAAGCAAAAACAACTATGCCCACCTCAAATCTCCCTTTCCTGTCTGCAGTTTGGGATGTCTGCAGCACCAATGAACTTCAGGGCCATAGCAGCATGTAGCCTGTAGTAAGCGGAAACCATGTGGAATGTCATTCCTGGCACAAGCTTATGGAGGAGACTCTTAAAATTATTAATTCAGCGTCAAATCCGAGTTCGTGTTATCAGGACTTACTCGCACCAAATAATTTTGATAAAATGACTGAATACTTTTAAGTGTCACTTCCCCTTCATGCACACGTCACACATGGGAAGCTAAAGACGATAAATCACCAGCAGATTCCAAATGCGAGATCAGTGAAGCTACCCCAACAAGTGAGACCAAGTTGTTTCTCTGCTTTGCAGTTTTGCGATGGAGCACAGGAGATCTGCCACGCTCTGCAAAGGGAGGGCTTCTGGGCTGACTTCATCGACCCGTCCTCAGGCTTGGCGGTAAGATGTCGCCGTAAAAACAACAATTTGTAAGGGATGCGTTCCATAGCATTCCAAGACAACTTTGTGGGCAGAAATCTGTCTTTCAAACCAAAACACAAAGATTCAACTACGTTGAAAGGGTTTCGGTCTGTATAATAGCTGTGTCTCTTACGTGTGCGTTCATCACCAGTTGATGTATTTCTAATTTGCAGAGTAGTGTCAAAGTTGCTGAAGATGATCGTTAGGTAATTGGTGTATACCAATTTGAAGCCAAACAGTAAGATGTGGCAATGTCACTTTTTTTATGATGTTGTCCTTTTTTTTTTTTTATCCGGCTTCATCAATAATCATTTTCAGTTGAGTTGTAGTGCCAACTAATTCCCAAACGTCTTCCATGTCAACTGTGCAGCGATGTGCATGTTGATAAAGGGTAATGAATCCATCCAGAGTCCAAGGAAAGTCTCACTTGACCAACTAGATGGTATGTTACACTGACCGCCTGAGAAGCTTCACTGCAAACTGTCTGGAGAAGGCATTGGTTTAACCATCTGTCAATCAGATAAGATAATCCTTTATTAGTCCAGCAGCGATAACATTCCCATGATTTGAAGCCGGACGATGGCTTTCATGTGAAATGTGATCCTGAGATTCTCGCATGATCTTGAGACATAGTGTGAAACCAGCTGGACAACACCCCCCTGAAGACAGTTCTGCTCGAAACGTGCAGGCATATGTACGTGTATGTCCGCACGTGGGCCTGGCACCAGCGAACAGAGCGTGACCTCCTACAATCTGCTTCTTGCTCTCTCACACTCCACAACATACCGGCTGCTTGCCTTCCAGGCTCCCAAATGGTAAAATGAGCTCGCCATTAACATCAGGACAGCAGAAAGCCTCTACAGCTAAAACCCACCTCTTCTGACTATACTTAGACTAGGTAACACTTTAGTAGTCCTTAAAATAGCTTACTTATAGCACATTGTAGTTTGGCACTTTGTTATTGTGCTTTCTGTAGTGGTGGTGGTGTTCTGGTTCTGTTCCCTCTAGGTTGAATTAACTTATTTTAAGTCGCTTTGGATAAATATAATACAAGCTGTTTTATACGGTCACCATTACAGTATGTTAATAAAAATAAAGAGAAAGTCTGTCTGTTGATAGATTCAGGCCTACCCACTTCACTTTAATCATCAGCAGGCTGACCAGCAACACAAGAGAAGTCGGCTAATATGGAGTTGTAGCATTTCTCAGCTGACTCCTCTTGTTAAAACACTTCCAATACGCTGCTGTAAACCAAAGCTAAAAGGGTCCACGTGGTCCATGACCACGAATACACACAGTGGATGGATGGATTTAACCGGTTTGTGCATTGGTAACCTTCAACCAAAGCACTCACCGTGTAGGTTGACTGTTTATGATGAATCAGAAAATAAATCCAAATGTACCATCCTCAGTCAACATTCAAAGTTGCTGATACAAAGTATACATAGTTGGTCTGTTCTTCTGGAGATGGATGATGATGATGATGATGAATGTGTGTTCCTCCCCAGTTCTTTGGCTCGTATACCAACAACACCCTGTTTGAGACTGATGACCGGTACCGCCACCTGGGCTTTCAGATTGAGGACCTGGGCTGCTGCCGAGTGATCCGACACTCTCTGTGGGGGACACATGTCTTTGTGGGGACGATATTCACTAGCGCTCCACCCAGCAGCCTCATTATGGAGAAGCTGAAGAGCAGCTGTACACAATGATGTAACACAATTCTTAAGAACATTATCAACTGCCTTTGTGGTTTTGCAAGATGTATACAGGTTTTCTATTTCTAGATTAAAATCCCACAGGCAAAAAGCTGCAGTCTTCCTATCAAAGTGGTTCTTGATTACGATGGCAACCCTCTGCCTCATTATTTTATTTTGTGTTGTGTGAACTGTCCTAACATTTATTTCATGGCATGAATGCTACTGCAGCCATGAGTGTACAATGTAAACTCCACTCGTAACATCTTAAAATGTACATCAAGAAACTGAAAAAAGATTCTGATTCCTGCTGCTGCTGCTTAAATTTGTGAAAACAAAAGCTGAGATGAATGATACTTAATACTTTTTATCAGTGTGTGTGTGTAAAAGGGTTGAAAGGCAAACTGAAATTTGGGGAAATGGTCTCAGGAACACTGTTATCGCAGAAAACTAGAATTTGTTTGATAGTCAGGTGAAGCTACCAAAAGTGGAGGTCAGGGTTATATTTAAGATAAGATATTTTGTCATATTTGCAGTAACGGTTACTTGTACAATTAAATTCTTATGGCGAAATAACACACTAAAAGAAATATATAAAATCAAAGAAACATTAACTGCATATTTCTAAGTTACCAAGATGATTAACAAAGCAAAGTAAATACAATTAAATCTTTGGTTTGATTACATGTATACTGCTTATAAGGTCTACTCTTTCACTGAAGCAACAGCTCAAAAATGAAATGAAATACCAGTAACGGCAACGACTGATTAAACTATATTGCAGTGAACCAATTCATGAGAGTAACTCCAATTTTGAGACATTACCTTTTCAAGCCTATGAACATTTTTATTTCCGGTATAAGTGTCATTGTTTGGAATTATTGAGAAAACTTATTTAATAGCTCAAATAGATACTAGCTTTTGAACCTACAAATATAGGACTTTATTTTGGAAAAATCTTAAATTATACAGTAAAAGTATTTTATTTTGTGTATAATAGTAGATCCTGAACACCTTTTAGATCATTATTTTTTGGAATCATGGCAAAACCCCTTTTTCTTGCAACTCAAAAATGAACTTTGAACTGCAAACATATCTAAACGCAGGCAGACTCATTAGAGAGGAGGCAAGAGACATCCCCTAAGGCCAGAGTAAAGGAGGGAACCATGTCCGTTTGCATTCATAGGTCAAGTGTCACAAGTGTCACTCAAGTCACTTAGGCTACGTTCACACTGCAGGGCTTAATGCTCAATTCCGATTTTTGGAATCGATTTTTTTTCCAAGGCCGTTCACATTTCTAATTAAATGCGACCTATATGTGACCTCCTGTGTGAACGTGAAATGACCCAAAAGTGACCCGCATGCGCAGAAGAGTACTCAACGGTCAATGACGTCACTTGTTAGCTAAACATGGATGTCAACAGTGGAGTGATATCAGAGCCCGTCTACGGGCATATTAGACATTCTCTGGTGATATTAAACATATTGAGGTTATTTTGCCAACGGAGCCAGTAGTTACAATCTTATCGTTTTAAGAAAAAAAATATAACGGAGGAGAGCGAGGTTTTTAGCTTCGGCGATTTGTGGAGCGGTGTTAGCGACGTCGGCACAAGAAATGTGTCAGTGCGGAGTCGCAGCCAGCAGTGTTGGGATACTGATGTGAGCTGCTTTACGAACACCGAATTCACTTCCAAATGTCCCGATCCACCTTCGATTATGTTTGTGAGCGCCTTCGATTAACTCTGTCACGGGAATAGACGTCTGCGGCGGCCCATTAGGACTCAGCGCAGCCCTTCCCCTTACAATAGCTCCATCATATGTAGGCGATGCCAACAGCTTGGGCATTTTGCGAGGGAATGTGACGGAGAACGTGCCCCTGCTCGCGCACCTGTACCTGCAACTGCCCCTCCGCCGTTTAATCGACAGTTTCGCCCTGCTTCGGGGTTGGGAAACTAGCGCCCGCCGAACTGCAGAGCCACAGTTGGGAGGGGGAAGCCACTGGTTCAAGTGTTGTTGATGGTCTGTCAGCTTCAAGGTTGATGTCGTCTTGTCCCCGTCTAAGTGTGTGTATGGGTGGGGTTAAGGTCCCGTGCTTGGTGGACACTGGTTCCATGGTGTCCACCGTTACGGAGAGTTTCTTCCTCCAACAGAGAGGCTGAGGTCCTGTCATTGGCTACAGCTTAGAGCCGCTAATGGGCTGGTCATTTCCTACCTTGGCTACTTAGAGCTCGATATTGAGCTCTGTGGTAAGTTGATGCCGCGGTGTGGGTTACTAGTGCTCAAAGACCCCCCCCGGTGGTGTGTCCTCCCAGGTTCCCGGTGTTTGGGGGATGAATGTCATCCACAAGTGCTATGAGGAGCTTTTCAGTCGGCATGGCTTGGCCACGTTCGGCCTACCGGTGGTTACCGACAGCCCTGAGTTTATTGTGGAGGCCCTGCAAAAGTGTCAGCAAGCTGGCACCCGTCCCCGTGATGAGGTAGCTGGGCAGGTGAGAGTGCGAGGTAGGACGGCCTGTTGGATTCCTGGAGGTGTAATAAAACTTGTCCCCACCACCTATTCAGCACAGTACGCGGACTACACTGTGCTATTCTAACCTGTGAGCTCTGGCTTACCAGCTGGGCTTCTTCATCACCCGCTTTGGTCAGTGTTATACGGGGTACCGTCTACATCCACATCGTAAAAGTAGGTACCACCGATGTGTTACTGTATTCACACACGGTTGTGGGTACATTGGACGAAGTCCACGTCGTAAGCCTACCCAAAGGAGTCACCGAGGTGTCGACGTGTGTTTCCACAGTGGCCTCCCAAATTTTTTCTCTTTCGATACAAGACCAGATAGATGCCCTGGACCTGTCTGCCTTGACTGCTGCCGAGCAGGGCCCAGTAAAGTCCTTATTAGGAAAATACAATTCAATCTTTTCTGCTCGTGATGGAGACTTGGGCTGCACCGACCTGATCGCCCATGACATCCCTCTCTCGGATGACATCCCGGTTAGGCAACGCCATCCGCGTATTCCCCCCTCCGAGTACGAGGTCATAAAGGAGCACATTCACCAACTACTTGAGGCTCAGGTGATCAGGGAGAGTAGCAGCCCTTATTCCAGCCCCATTGTCTTGGTTAAAAAGAAGGATGGCACTTTAAGAATGTGCGTTGATTACAGGCAGCTCAATGCCACAAGAAAGACTCTTTTCCTCTTCCTCGCATCGAGGAATTGTTGGATGCACTCTCAGGTGCCCGCTGGTTTTCGACCTTGGACCTGGCCAGTGGGTACAACCAGGTTCCAGTTGCGGAGGCAGATCGCCCCAACACCGCTTTTTGCACGCCCTTTGGGCTCTTCGAGTGGAATTGCATGCCTTTTGGCCTGGCAATGCCCCTGGCACCTTCCAGCGACTCATGCAGCGGCTATTTGGTGATCAACAGAATCAATCTTTGTTACTTTATCTGGATGACATCTGGGTTTGGTGCTGGCCAGGCTTAAGCGAGAGAACCTTAAGGCCAAATGTACCTTTTTCCAGCCGGAGGTGCGTTATTTGGGGCATGTGATCTCCAGTACGGGTGTGGCCACTGATTCCAGTAAGATCGAGGTAGTCGCCAACTGGCAGTCCCCCACTACGGCCTCAGAGCTGCGGTCATTCCTTGGGTTTGCCAGCTACTATCGCCATTTTGTGGAGGGTTTTGCCAAGTTGCCGGCCCCGCTACACAAGCTGGTGGCACGTCTGGGGGCCACTAAGTCAAGGAAACAAGCGGCGCAAGCTATTGGTGGCAATTGGACGGAGGAATGCCATCATAGCTTTGAAACATTGAAGGCATACCACTGCTCCAGTGCTCGCTTACGCTGACTTTTCCCTTCCCTTTATCCTGGAAGTGGATGCCAGTTACGGTGTCCTTGGGGCCGTGCTATCCCAGGAACAAGAGGGGAACGTTAGGCCTGTAGCCTATGCCAGCCGGGGCTTGAGGCTCAGTGAGCGCAATATGGTGAACTACAGCTCCATACGCTTAGTTTGTGGCACTCAAGTGGGCCATGACGGAGAAATTCTGAGAATATCTGTTGGGCCATAAGTGTGTGGTTTTTACCGATAACAACCCCCATCTGTCAACTGCAAAGCTGGGTGCCACTGAACAACGTTGGGCAGCCCAGCTGGCGTCGTTTGACTTTGAGGTAAAATACTGCTCCGGCAAAAGTAACAACAACGCGGACGCTTTATCCCGTCAGTAACCCCCTGGCCCAGACAACATGAAAATTATGTTTCCTGGAACCTCTCTCCCCCACCCTCTGTGGCAGGCTCTCCACGGGACGTGGGTTGAAGCGACCCAAACAGCCGTTATGGCCCTGCCCCAGCACACCTCTTCAGACATCGGTGCTTTACAGCAAGCTGACCCAGTTATTCAGGAGGCTCTCGTGTTCTGGAGGCGTGGACCGCGTCCCTCCCTTGAGGAGCGTCAAGGAACTTCCTGGCCTGCTCTGCCATTTCTTCGCTAGTGGCCTTGGGGCCGGTTGGTCGAGAAGAGTGGGGTCTGGTATCACCAGATGTTTCGTCCCAATGGGGCAGAAGCGGTTCTGCAGGTTTTAGTGCCTGCTTCCCTACCACCAGGAGCATGGCCACCAGGGCGTAGAACGGACATTAGAGCTCCTACGTCAACGCTGCTATTGGCCAGGTATGTCTTCCGACGTGTCCCAGTGGTGCCAGGGCCTGTGAGCGGTGCCAAGTCGCTAAGGACTCCCGACCTAGTCGGTCCAGTTTCACGGGGCACCTGTTGGCCTCACGGCCTGAATGAGATTGTCGCTATTGACTACACGGTGCTAGAACCCACCTCGAGTGGGTTAGAAAACGTCCTGGTCATGACTTATGTGTTCAGCAAATACACCCTGGCTGTCCCTACCCGAGACCAGCAAGCCCCTACTGTGGCTCAAGCTCTAGTCGTGGAGTGGTTCTCAAAGTTTGCGGTCCCGGCCCGCATCCATTCCGATCAGGGCCGCAACTTTGAGAGCGCTCTTATCCAACAGCTCTGTTGCCTTTACGGCAGCGAAAAATCCCGTACCACGCCATACCATCCGGCTGGCCAGTGTGAACGATTTAATAGGATGCTCCACCATTTTTTGAGCACCCTGCCTCTATCACGGAAGAGGGATTGGAGTTCTTGCTTGTCTCTTTTCTCATATCACCACTCCTCATTAGTCGACGGGCGAATCTCCATTCTTGCTGATGTTTGGACAGGAACCCCGATTACCGGTAGCTAGTGTGGCTTTGGGACTTTTCGGCACGGGGGCGTCATAAGCGCCGTGACCTCTTCGGCCCGGTACAGTACAAAGTCCTTAAGGTGCCCAGAGAGGGAGGGTCGGTGTATACCATCGCACCGGTGGACGAACCAACCAAGGCCAGACAGGTCAACCGTGCCCTCTTGGAGATTGTGGCTGGAGCCCACCCTCCAAACGACCTTGCCCCCTCTTGTTCACCCCTCTAGTTCCCACCCAAGTAGTTGCGGCCCCTCCAACCGCACCTCGCAGTCCGCCCCTACCAGCCCCTATAGTAACCACTGCGAGGGCAGCAGAGAGGCCCTCTGAGTCTTCTGCGTCCCGGCCTCCATCTGTCCCTGCAGTTCATGAAGCGGCCATACGCCGGACAGCACGATCAACAGCTGGCCAACATCCCAACGTCCATCACCTCCCGAGACCAGTTTCCAACACCATAGTGGCATTTTTCCGACCTTGGAGTTAGCCAAATGGAATTCACAATACCCAAACCTATTGTCGGGGCGACGACAAAAAGGTTGGGGCAGATTGTAGCAGTAGGAGTAGACTAGTAATCACCGTGTGCCGCGGGACCAATCAGAGCGCAGGGGCGGGTATAATAAACAACGGTAGTCTCCTCCCGCTCTCTCTCTCTGCCGGGTGACGGACGTACGTCATTCTTCCGCGTCACTCACCTTGTATGGCTACTCCGCGTCGCTACAGGTAAGGTGGTGAACTGGCTGTCTCCGCACACGTATTCTCTATATTTCTGTCAACTGCGTTATCTCCCCTATGCAATCCCCTTAGATCCCCGGCTGTCATAGCCGCGCCACTTCCAGCACCAAAATAGAGTAACCACGAAGCTTGCCGAGCGGTATGATCGCTGGGGTACCACTTGGGGGGCGGGCAGGTGCGCTCTCAGGTCGACAAGACGGCGGCTATTGCGGCCTGCCCACGCCCCAAGACAAAAAAAGAGATGAGGCGGTTCTTGGGGCTGGCGGGTTACTAGAGACGGTTCATCGCCGGCTTTGTGGACCTCACCAGCCCGTTGACCGACCTGACCCGGAAAGGTGTGTCAGATCCGATCCAGTGGTCGGCGCAGTGCCAGCGGGCGTTTGAGAAGGTAAAGCAGACTCTCTGTGGGGAACCGCTCCTCCACAAGCCTAACTTTTCTCTTCCATTTACTCTGAAGACCGACGCATCAGACAGGTGGCTGGGGGGCGTTTTGTCCCAGGAGGTGGGGGGAGGGTGGGGTCGACCGCCCCGTGGTATACATCAGCCGGAAACTGTCAGAGAGGGAGGCCAGGTAGAGCACGGTGGAGAAGGAGTACCCTGGGTGGGGGAGGGAGTAGGCTAGGCCGGACGGCTGCCCGGCCTAAGTCGGGCGGTAGGGGGTATGTGATGGCGGGCGAGGTTTTGGCTCGGCTGCAGGGGGGAGTGGCTTGAGGAACGGTGCCAGGTAGAGGCAATTGGGCCTCAGCTGGGGTGAATTAACAATCTCTGCCCTCTATTTAAGCACAGCACGGTGACAGGAGCGGGCAGGAGGCCACCCGAGCGAGTGAGAGTGTGATTTATTTCTGTGCAAAAATAAAATAATCTCTTTCGCCAGAACGCTTGTCTGCAGTGTCATTCCGGACGCCCGACACCCACACCTGTTACACTCCTTCTGCTCGTAAAATTAGTACCAAAATTACTACAAAAAGTAAAGATGTTTATTCTTCTCAGCGTTTTTCGGCTTTCAGTTTATGCCATTTTTGTATTTTGAAACTCGTATTCAGCTTCTGCTATGTATGTTTTCTGCCGTGTATGTCTTTTCATCAATCCTTTGTATTTCATTTAACCTTTTTCATCCATATATTTTCAGCAAATCTATTGAAATTCATTTCAACTTTTCTGAGGTCTGTATTTTGAACAATGTTTTAAAATGTATTTCTGTATATATTTACAAATCTTTAAAATTCCTTTTAGCTTTTCTTATTTCTATATTTTCAGCAATCTTCCATGTGCAAGATGCAACCAAACCTTCACCTACATAGCATCTACCACAAATCTAATAATGCCACCTCCACCAGCAGACAGTAGCAAACAGCTGCAAGGGATTCTCCATCTTCTGCGTCTGCTGCCAGCACCTGCAGTTTCCGCTTGCAATTGCAGGTTTTTGGCAGTCAGCTGCAACCAAATCTCTACCTAAATAGCCTCTGCCACTAGCCTCCACTTACGACCTTTAAATTGTCTTACTCCTGACAAAGTTCATTGACGAAGCTACACTTGAAGCCTCTGCCAGCTGTAATGGAACCTCCACCTAAATAGACTCTGCCAGCAACCCACAGTTTCGCCCTCAACCTGTAGATTGTGGTAAACGGTCATCTACAGCCTCCTGTGGAAGCTGCTCCATCTGAACATCCTGGTTAACGGGTACCTTGTAACCTCCAACTTCAGGCTGTGGGACAGATCTGCTCTCTCCACCTGCTAGTCGCAGCCTTAACCTCCACTGCCTCTGTACCTCTGCCTCCAAATGAAGATCCTTGAAGATACAGTAGTGTAGACTATTACAACCGGGTTCACAAGCAAACATTAATACAATACATCTAGTGTGCAATAGTACACTGCCATCATTCTAGAACTATGAAATCAATAAGTAATGACAATATTGTAATATCCACTGTAACTTCGCAACTGCAATCAATAGAGTAACATCAATGTACAGCTATGATAGTTTTAATGTAGGTAATCAGCCCGAATGCATACATGTATACTTGATAGAACCACAACTGTATCTACCAGGAGACA
>CM037919.1:2275821-2289892 GCA_021346845.1 Apeltes quadracus | reverse complement strand
TATATAATTATTTATAATTTTAAATGAAAACGACGCTAAAGCTTGATATTAGTAAAATACTTAACAGTCAAGAACTGTATTAAAAGATATTAGCAAGACAGCTGAGGTGGTGACGTCATCAAGTCAGCTGCTGTTCCAATTGCAGAAATTACCGGTCTCCGTTTTCTCCATATAAAGCTAAAGTAAGTAGACACGAATGGACACATATGGTACAGCATTGTTATAAGTTAATCACAGCTAATCACGCCACTTCTGCTCCATCGGTAAATAATAACTCATGAACTACACACGCTGTGTGGCTCCCTGAAGAGAGCTTGGCTTTAATCAAGTAGATCATTTCTCTCCAGTGAGAATGTCCACACTCTCTCTGTGAATGACATGACTGGAGCTCTGTCCAGTGTAGAGAATGTGTAGAGAAGTTTCTAGGCGGCTTTATCAATACGTGTAGGGGAAGCTATTGAGCCAAAATGCCATTAGGTAGCATTAAATGCAGCTGGATCAGAGCAGCTGCTGGGCTGCTTCATGATAATGTGTAGCGCAGTTGCTGGGAGTATTTGTGAATATGTGTAGGAGCCAAAATGCCATTAGGAAGCATTGAAATCAGGAGGTAACTCACATAAAAGTGTACATTTTTGCCAATAGGTGGCGCTATATATACATATATATTGAATCACTGCATTTTAATCCTAAATGGCCTATTTTCAAGAAAATCGCCCAAAATGGAGGGCAGCTCACGCCCAGGTAGTTTCACGAAAACTCTTGATCCTGATACCGAAGGACCACACAGGTGGTCCATTTGCCTGAATTTGAAATCGATCGGGTGTAAACTCTCGGAGGAAATCGTTCGTATGTAAACCCAAAATGACGCAAATTATCGCCAAAAACGGGCGAAAAGTGCAAATATTCAGCAAGTAATAACAGCGCCCCCTAGTCTTCAAATTTTTTCTGAAAATCTCTGGGTATGTTCTGGGATGCATTCCGAACATGTGATATCATTTTGGTGAGGACAGGCTTTGTAGTTTGGAAGTTTTGAGTCTTTTAGAAAAAGCCATGCCCCTTAGACGTTCATTGGTCTATAAAATCGTAACCAAATGAGATATCAAAAATCCTTCGATAAGTTCAGGTGTGGGTAAGCCAATAATGATTTTTGGAGATTTTCAGGTCAATCGAACTTAGCGTCTGGGAGGAGTTCGGTAAAACGGGTTTTTCACAAAATTCAAAATGGCGGAAAATCTAAGTAGGCGCATTTGCATACCATGATTGAGTTTTTTGTAGAGCATACGGATCGGCACCTGGGTGTAACATTTCAGGTCAATCGGTCATCGGGGGAAAAAAGTAAGCTAATAAGCTAAATTGCAAAATTTGAAGGGGGCGCTAGAGATTTTTCAAACACATTTTTTCAAACACAAAAGCGCGACCCCAAGAATATCTAAATTTCACGCATTTCCGATGCCCATGCCCAGTTTCAAGAGTTTTTGAATATGATAAAGGCCCCAAAAGTGCGTTCAAATTGGTGAAATAATAATAATAAAAATAATAATAATAACTCTTCGAAACAAAATAGGGCTTCGCCCGACTTTCAGTCGGCTCAGGCCCTAATAATAATTCTTCGAAACACAATAGGGCTTCGCCCGACTTTCAGTCGGCTCAGGCCCTAATAAAATCAAATAACATAAGTTGGAATGCTGTTGAAGCATTCCCACTAATTATTGAGCTGTGTGGGAGCTCAGACGTACACGCTGATGAGGAATTTACTGAGTCCGGTGAAACCAGGGTCAAAAAGTTGAGGAGCTGGAGAGTTTGCTGAAAAATCACTTTAATCCAAAGCCCAGTGAAATTGTTCAACGGTGGAAATTTAATTCACGTAACAGACACGCTGATGAAAGCATAGTAGAATATGTGGCAGAGCTGAGGAAGCTGGCACAAGATTGTAATTTTGGAGACACGCTCACCGTTATGCTGAGAGACAGACTAGTGTGTGGTGTTAACGATGACAGCATACAACGGAGATTGCTGGCTGAGGATGGACTGACGTTTGAAACTGCGCTGAGGAAAGCTCAGGCAATTGAAGCTGCTAATAAGGACATGGCTGATTTGCATAAAGATAAGGCAAGTCAAACTGTTTTCAAGATGGACACAGGAGGGTACTATCGATGTGGTGGAAGTAACCATGGGCCCAAAGACTGTCGATTTGCCAATGAAAAGTGTTATAATTGCGGGAAAATTGGTCATGTGAAAAGAATGTGTAGAATGAAATCGCAAGAAACTGCTGTAGATAAAGACAAGACATTTTGGAAATGGGGGAGAGGAAATAAATCGAAGAGGGCTAATTATCTTCAAGAAGAGGAGGAAGATCAAGAGCAGTCTGAAGACGTGTTCACCATGTATAGTATCGAGACACCACAGCCCTATGTACCCCCCATGACACACACATTGGTGGTAAATGAATGCCCTGTAAAGTTTGAAATTGACACTGGATGCAGTGTGACTGTTTTGTCACAGAGGCAGTGGGGAGAAATAGAAGCTAAGAAGAAGTTGCCTAAACTCAAAACAAGCTCTCTCAGTTTAAAAACATACACCGGACAGTCAGTGCACGTTCTGGGTACCATCAAGGTGCTAGTCAAGCACAAAGAGCTCATCAAAGAACTCACAGCAGTGGTGGTGGCAGGATCGGCGCCTAATTTACTGGGACGAGCATGGCTCTCAGAGCTGGAACTCTGCTGGGAAAAAGTGAGTGAAATTAAAGACAGTGCAGTTGTTGCAAGATGTCCTAAGGAAGCATGAAATGGTTTTCAAAGAGGAACTGGGAACATTAAAAGGAGCCACTGCTAAGATTCATGTACCAAGTAATGCAAAGCCGCAATTTTTTAAAGCAAGGTCACTGCCGTTTGCTATGAGAGAGAAAGTGGAGACGGAACTGGATCGCCTGATTCAAGATCATATAATAGAGCCTGTGAAATTTTCTGAGTGGGCAGCACCTGTTGTGCCTGTGTTAAAACCTGAAGGATCAGTAAGACTTTGTGGAGACTACAGAGTAACCATTAACAAAGAGTCGTCATTGGAGCAGTATCCCATTCCTCGGATGGAGGACATGTTTGCAGTTTTAGCTGGAGGGGAAAAATACAGCAAATTGGATATGAGTCATGCATATCAACAGATTCTGTTGGATAAATCATCACAGGCGTATGTGACCGTGAATACACATAAAGGATTGTTCACGTACACCAGATTACCTTTTGGAGTGAGTTCCAGTCCGGCAATTTTCCAGAGGACCATGGAAGGAGTCCTGAAAAATATTCCGAAGGTCACTGTATATCTGGATGATATTTTGCTGACAGGACGAGATGATCAGGAACATTTAAGGACACTGGATAACGTGTTGCAGCGGCTGTGGTCTGAGGTTGAGAAGGGGAAAGTGTAAATTCTTGGAAAAGGAAGTCATCTTCTTGCGACACAAGGTGGGTGCCACGGGTTTTCATCCAGTTCCTGGAAAAGTCCAGGCCGTGCAAAATGCACCAAGACCAACATCTGTAACAGAGCTGAAAGCATATTTGGGACTGCTGAATTTCTATAACAGATTCCTGCCAAACCTCTCATTACACCTACTTTTGAAGAAGGGGGTCCTCTGGTGTTGGAAAGAGGAACAAGAGAAGGCTTTTGAAAAATCCAAAGAATTACTGCAGTCTAACCGTGTGTTAATCCACTATGATGAGAAAAAAGTGCTAGGACTGTCATGTGATGCCTCAGCCTACAGTGTGGGAGCCGTGTTAGCACATCGAATGACAGATGGAACGGAGAGGCCCATTGGGTTTGTATCACGAACACTTACAGTAGCGGAAAAAAACTACTCTCAGCTGGATGTTGGGATTTCCTATCCCCCCGAGTTGGTTGATGAGAAGAATCCAATACGGCACTCAATTAAAGTTAAAAAAGTTAACATTTTATTTAGAAGGTGCTACATGAGCAATCCTCCGCAGGTATACCTGGTCCGTCTGCTGTCTGACTCTGCTCTTTTTTATAACCTCTCTTGTCCTTGAACGTTGGTTCAACCCAGTTCATCCTTCTGTAACAATCTGCCTTCCCCGAACAATGAGTGCCTGGTACTCCTTCACGTAGCCTTCGGCCTTGCCCTGAAAATGGGTTCAAACTGGCTCTCCCTTCGGCCACATCTCAGATAATATTTGATCTTCATTTTTTCCTGTGCTCTCCCTTCCACAATTCACATTGTCTGCCTTATATGGTCTCATCCGGTCACACCATCTTTTCTACAAGTCAAAGATTATAAAAAAACACACAAACAGAAACCCACATCTCACATGGAGAAGGAGGTTTTAGCTGTAGTGTTCGGGGTAAAGAAATTTCATAAATATCTGTATGGCCGTAAGTTGCTGACTTTACTGAGTGAACTTAAAGCGGTGCCCCAGATGGTGTCTCAAAGAATTATGAGATGGGCAGTGATGCTGGGGGCCTATGAGTATGTCATGTCTTACAGAGCTGGCAAGGACAATGGAAATGCAGATGCCCTGAGTCGTCTTCCTGTTCCAGAGATTGCCGAGAAAGAATCAAAGGAGGATTATGTCTACATGCTGGACAGTGTTCTGAGTCCTGTGACAACATCCGAACAAATTAAGCATTGGACATCGCGAGATCCTGTCCTTTCTATAGTCCGTGAGTATGTGCTTAAAGGTTGGCCGGATCACAATAATGCAAAGGAGTTTGCTCCCTATAAACAGCGACAACAACAGCTCAGTGTTCAAGACGGGTGTGTGCTGTGGGGAGCCCGCATCATCATTCCCGAGCAAGGACGTTCGGGGTTGCTGAAACAGCTACATCAATCTCACCCAGGTATGTCCAGGATGAAAGGCCTGGCCCGGAGTTACTTGTAGTGGCCCAACCTAGATGCTGACATTGAGGCCAAAAGATTGTACTGTATGTCAAGAACAGAGAAAAGCCCCTCTTGGGGCACTACTCCATCCGTGGGAGTGGCCTCGACAGCCATGGAGGAGAGTGCATATGGACTATGCCGGGCCATTTCTGGGGAAGATGTTTTTTATCTTAGTTGATGCCCATTCTAAGTAGATTGAAGCCTATGCAGTAAATTCAGCCACCACATTGACTACTCTTGAGTGCCTCAGGAAGAGTTTCAGTACGCATGGCATTCCGGAAATGATGGTGTCTGATAACGCTCAGTGCTTTGTAAGTGAAGCTAGCAAAGAATTTATGGCTAACAATGTAAAAACACATGTTACGTCAGCCCCGTATCTTCCATCATCTAATGGTCTTGCTGAGCAGGCAGTTCAAACTTTTAAGGACCTGATGAAGAAAAGTTCAGGTACCACTGTGGAGACCAAGTTGCATCGAGCCTTGTTCAATTATCGTATAACACAATATAATATAATCTACCACAGGATTGTCGCCTGCAGAAATGATGATGGGGAGGAAATTGCGTTGGTTTCATGACAATAGCTCGATTATGAAGAAAGTTATAGTCAAAAGTGTCTTTTTGACCTTTTCATGACCTTGACCTTTGACCCGATCGCTCCCAAAATCTAATGTGCCCTGGATAATGACCAATCAACCCACCAAATTTCATGCGATTTGGTTCAATACTTTTTGAGTTATTCGAATAACAAACAAAGAAACAAACATATTTACAAATAAATAAATACACAGCGATCAAAACATAACCTCCGCAAAAGTATTTGCGAAGGTAACAAGCAAAAGCTCGCTATTTTGAAGTAGGAGATATGGTATATACTAGGAATTTCGGATATGGACCAAAATGGGTGCAGGGAGTTATTCGGGATATCACAGGACCTGTGTCCTATAAAGTAGCACTAGGAGGTGACCAAGTGGTGCGACGGCATGTAGATCAGTTATTCCGTCGACAACAAGAAGAGAGGACAAAAGACTTTCAAGTGGTTCAACCTTATGAGGCAGAGGTGGTGTCCCAGGATGCGGATATTCAAATACCCGAATCATTCAGTGAATCGACAACAGTGGAATCAACGCCAACGGGAGACAATAGGGAGCCTGGAAGTCTGACATCGGGAGGGCAAAGCAATCAATTGCCAGAGTCACCCAAGGCTCAAAGAAGGCCGGAATTGACTCAAACCTCAGCGAAAAAGGTACCCGAGAGTGAACCCGCGGGATGTTTACGACGTTCAGGAAGAGAGAGGAAACCACCAGCATATCTTAAAGACTTTGTAACATAAATTAAACGATATTGAATGATGAATGTTTTGAATTGATTAGAAAAAAATGTAGTCACTGTACAGTTGTTTGTGAAGGGTTGTTTCTGAGTTAAGTGGAGGGGAAATGTTATAGGTTAAGGGTGTTATTGGAGTTGCCAGTGGGGGGCGGTGGTGCACCATCGGGATACGGTTAAAAGCAGAGAAGAACGCGCCGGGGTGGTTGCTCTCATGTTGACGGTAGCTCATGTGTGTATGGCTGACTACCCAGATGCTTCCTAATAAAGAGAGACTTGCCTGAAGTTCCGTTGTAGGAGTTGGTCAAGAATATTCCCGCATCCTATGTAGGGGACACGGTTTACCATTATTAGAGAGGAGAGAACAGACCACAGACAAGCCGTATTTCTTCACTACATGTTGGTGAAGGGGAGTTTCGCCGACACTGAAGGTGTGTCAAAATCCGCCGAAGCTCCCCCAACCTCAGACCTTTATTAAAAAAGTTCACAGAGGATAACAGATTTACATACGAGGGCGGGGCTTCACCCCTGCTCCGGCCAGCTGGTAAAGCATACTTCAAAAGCACTTTTTACTGTGGGTCATCCCTTGACACCGGCCACTTGTCCAAGTCCTGGGGGCATCCTATCTAAACAAAGAGATTTCAGAGATACTTTTATTGACCTGTATCCTGAGTCCCCTCTGTTAGATTTACTGTTTGACCAGGTGGTCACAAGGAAGGGTCAAAGGGGTGTCACTTCACCCCCTGTGGTTTCTTCTTTGTTGCTCTTTGTAACTGACATTCCTTAAGTCCCATAACTGCTCAGCATCTCAGCAAACCAGGATTGACCAACACTACTTTAAAATAATTAAAGCATACTTTCCACCCTACGGGCCCTATCAGAGTTTTCCTTCGAATCTACGCTACAACACTAGCTTTGGTGACAAGTAAAAATGTACTCCCAATGACTGAAGAAATAGTAGGTGTCCTTTCGCTTTGTATTCTGGGTGCCCTCCTCTTCTTTCTCTACACCAACTCTCGGCTCTTGTCATTCGCTCGCATGATTTCTCCTACCACAGGTATGCTGATGACACTAATAACTAATTCTCTCCTTCCCTCACTTGGACACTCAGGTAGCGGCACGACTCTCTGCCTGTCTGACTGACATCTCTCAATGGATGTCCCCTCACCATCTGAAAATCAACCCCGACAAGACTGAACTACTTCTCGTAAAAGATTCTCCTACCCAGGACCTGACTGTCAACTTTGGCAACTCTGTGTTAACGCTGACTTTGACTGCTAAGAACCTGGGTGTGATGCTTGACAGCCAACTCTCCCTGACTCCAAACATTACAGCAACAAAACGATCCCGTAGATACACACTCTACAACATTAGAAGAATACAACCCCTTCTCACTGAGAAGGCAGCGCAGGTACTGCTTCAGGCGTGTCATCTTCCACCTTGACTATTATAACTCTCTCCTGGCAGGTCTCCCTGCTGCCGCCATTCGACCACTGCAGCTGATCCAAAATGCAGAAGCTCAACAGGTCTTTAACCTTTCAAAATTCTACCACACCACTCCCCCAATCTCTTTACTGGCTACCAGTGGCTGCTCGCATCCAGTTCAAAACATTTGTGCTCATCGGGTCCAGTCTTCATCCAGGATACGGTCAAACCCTCACAGCATTTTCATTTACATGTCAAAGCCTCCCCTAGAATTAGGAGGAGGGGAGTCATGGGGGGCCAACTGCCAAGGGAGGCCCACGTCAATTTCCGTCAATTTCCGGCAGTTTTCGGCTTTGCCCGCAAATTGCCGAAAATTGCCGTAAACCTGAAATTCCACGACAATTTACGGTGCCGGAAATTGTCGGAAATCACACTTTTCATGCAGTGAGAGGTATTGCCGTAAGCAATTTTTGAACTTCTTCCCAATCCTTTAAAATGCATCTCTTCAACAGTGTGTTATTTTTTGCAAATTTCCAAGCTAAAAAGGTTGCGGCGCTTCCTGCTTTTCACAACGAGACGTGAAAAAACTCCAGCACCTCGGATTCCCAGGCAGTCTTCCATTCAAGTACTAACCAGCAGCTACTCTGCTTAGCTTCCGAGATTTTTTTTTTAATCTTTTATTATCAAAAAAAACACTCATACATAAAAGCAGATATATGTACATATATAAAAAAACAACATAAACCCCCACCCAAACACAAAACAAAAACACACACATAACAAAAAACACACATTGCATCATCTGGTACAAAGGAGATATTTTCTACACAGGTTTTCTTTTTTGCCAATTACAAACATAGCACTGTACTTCCTAATTCAGAAATATAAGACCAGCCCCTGCCCTTCTACAACCCCACTCATTGCTGTCTCATTTTGTCTCTGTTTTTCCCACACTCATACCTTAAAGCAAATATATATGTACACAAAAAGAAAAACACACATCATCGCATCATCTGGTACGAAAGAGATATTTCCTACACAGGTTTCCTTTTTCTCAATTGCAAACATAGCACTGTACTTCCCAATCAGAAATAGAAGACCAGTCCCTGCCCTTCTAAAACCCCACACATTGCTATCTCATTCATAAAGTTCTCCAAGAACCACTCTCTCCTACATGCATGCAGCAGTCCCATTTGTGCCTTTAACAGATTCTTGTACAATTCCAAGATGTTTACCGTCTTTCTCTCGAACAGTGCATAATTCCTCCTCAGGATTGCTGCGTGCCTAGCAAATGCAAGGAGCGTATTTGCTTGGCCTTCGGTCCCTCCTTTGCTCTTTTTGGGTATGCCAAATATCCATATCCAGTCCCAGTCTTTTAGACTGTCTTCGTTGACACGGCAGTGATTAACCAACAGCTCACGCACATACATTCGCAAGCTTGTTAGAGCTGGACATTCAAGTATAACATGTTCAAAAGTCTCGTCCTCTAGCCCACACACTGCACAAGTCCTTTCAAATTTGTCTTTGTATACTTGATGGAGGACAATGCTTGTGAAATACTTCCTGTGCCTCAGTTTGAAGTCTGTATTAAACACCGAGTGGGGGATGAATGGGACTTTTAGATTCCTCCAAATTGTCTGGATCTCTTTTTTTGGAAACACGCTTGCCCACCTTGGCTCTGCCGCCGGTTTTTTAATCTGTTTTCTAATTAGAATGTTGTAGATTACCTTTGTCTTTGCTTGTGTAACCAGGATATTCTTTCCCTTGCGGAGCAGGAGAAAGTTCACACCCTCGCCCTGCCTCTTCCGATTACTGTACATCAGTGTTTGCCATTCTTTAGAAATACATTTATTAACTCTCAAACCCATTTCTCCTATTTGTTTTCTCTTAAAAACCACCCCAGCTCGGTTCAAGATCGCTACTGCTTTCCCACAGTCAAAACCCAACTTACCCCTTCTCCCGTCGGCCCCCCCTAGTGTCGTCAGGCCTGCCTCGAGTAGAGGCTTGGACACCAAGGGCCTGCCTTTGTGGGAGAAGAAAGGTGAGTTGAGGATGGGTAACTGCATTGCATCCTCTCTGTATTCCATGTCAGGTCTGAGGTGGGGCAAAACCCTGTCCCAGGCCTCCAACGTCTCTCGATAGAAACCTGGAAACCCTCCCAAAACATTCCTTGGAGCAAAAGCACACAGGTTGTAGTTACTCTTCTCACTGTACTCTGTCAGGAGGGTCGTCAGGGTGTCTCTCCACGGATGTTGTCTTCTCAGATCAAGAAAAGAACTTATTAGTT
The DNA here is from genome assembly GCA_021346845.1 of Apeltes quadracus. Lineage (NCBI taxonomy): Eukaryota > Metazoa > Chordata > Actinopteri > Perciformes > Gasterosteidae > Apeltes > Apeltes quadracus. Next base: position 2,279,972 of record CM037919.1, on the reverse strand, counting down.
TAATCCTAAGAGCGTCTCTTTTTGCTCTGAGATCAATCAGATCTAAACCCCCCTCGACTTTGCTAGCAATTAAGTCCTGCGAGCGATCGAATTGCCCTTCCTCTTCCACAAAAATGAGGAAATCACACCTTTGATTGAGTCTACAGCCCAGTTTGGCATCTCGCAAGACCCCAAAATATAATTAATTTTCGACACTACTAGCGCATTTGATACTATTACCTTCCCTCTCAAATTGAGCCCCCTGGCGTACCACAGGTTACACAGGTTTTTAATTTTCTCAATGATTTCTGCCCAAGTTTTGTCCCTGGCGTCTTCTTCATTTTCCCCTATGTATACCCCAAGTACTTTTCTCATGTCTGGTACTATTTTGAAACCCCATTTGTTATCCAGAGTGTCGTTTTTTTTAAAGAGCATTAATTCAGTTTTCTTCATGTTGATTTTTGCCCCTGAGGCAATTTCGAAATCCCACATATGCTCCATGATGTAGTCAATGCTTTTTGAATCCTTAACACAGATGTTGATGTCATCAGCATATTGGATTATTTTAATTTCCTTCCCTCTACTTGTTTTCACCCCCTCTATTCTCTTATCCTTTATTAACATCAAGGCCAAGGGCTCTGCCACAAGGCTGTAGAGCATAGCAGACAGAGGGCATCCCTGCCTGACCGCCCTCTTCAGCTCCACAGGCTCGGTGAGGGATCCGTTCACCTTGACCCTGCTTTTTGCCCCCGCATATAATAATTTCAACCAATTTATAAATTTGCTGCCAAACCCATACGCCTTTAACGCTTCCCATAGAAACCCATGTTCTACCCTGTCAAAAGCCTTTTCCAGATCAATTCCTAGCAGACACCCCCCTTCTTTTTTCATAATCCTGACTAGGTCTTTTATCAGGATGATGTTGTTGTGTATATCTCTACCGGGTATGCTATATGTTTGCGTATCCATTATTATTGTTTTTATCACTTTTTTCAATCTGTTTGCTAATACTTTTGCTAATATTTTATAATCTGTATTTAAAACACTGATTGGTCTATAATTTTCCAATTTGTCTCTAGTACCTTTATTTTTATATATCAACGTAATTATCCCCTCTGTGAAAGTTTCTGGCATATTTTTGCTTAATTGCATTTCATTATACACGGTTAACAGGACCGAAGAGAAAAGGTCCGGGAAGCTTTGATATAATTCGGCCGTTAGCCCATCTTTTCCTGGACTCTTGTTCCTGTTTATGTTTTTGATGGCGTCTTGTATTTCCTGTATCCTGACCGGCTGATCACAGTGTGTTTGGTCTTCCTCCTGCAGCTGCTTAGTGATAAGTTTTGTTATATTTGTTATCTGTGCCACCTGCGGATTTTGGCCAGTATACAGTTCTTTATAATAATTAAAGACAGTTGCCATAATTCCCTTCTTGTCCTTAATCAAAGATTTATTGTCGCTTTCCAGTTGCCTAATATGCTGTTTTTCATGAGCTATTTTCTCCAAACCTAGAAAGAAAGCTGTGCTCTTTTCTCCTTCCAATATATGCTGTGCCCTACTCCTAATGGCTGCCCCCTTGCATCTCTTTGCTTCTATCACCTCGAGTTTAGTTTTGTAGAGTTCATATTTCTCACTGGTATGAGTTTTATTGGTTGCTGCCTGTTCCATTTCTATCCTTAATAAATCGTTTAACATTCTTTCTTCTTTCCTTTCCTCCCACCTTCTTTTTTTACAATAATTTATACTTAATTTTTTAATCCTCAGTTTAGCCTCCTCCCAATATTCCTTTTTCCCTCTACATATTTAATATTTGTTGCAATATTATTTAATTCTGTCTCTATTCTTTGTTTGTAATTATCATCCTGTAGGATGCTATTATTGAGACACCACAGTCCCCTCCCCCTCTCACTTGTTTTGTCTCCATATGTCATGCTTTGTCGGGCGTGATCGCTCAACATATTGAACTTATATTCAATATCTACTATATTTTTAATTTTCCCAGAGGCGACAAGCGCCAGATCGATCCTCGACTGTTTTAACTTGCCCATGACCACTTGCCGCCTCGAAAAACCTCTACTCCTAGGGTTGAATACTCTCCATGCATCTATTATATTGTTTCCTGCGATTATATTTTTTAGGGTCCTCCTACTCATGTCACTGCTAAACTTATTATTAATTGAGACGTCATCGTTAGTTAGGGCGATGTTAAAATCCCCCATGATTATCGTTTCCACAGTCCTCCTACTCATGTCACTGCTAAACTTATTATTAATTGAGACGTCATCGTTAGTTAGGGCGATGTTAAAATCCCCCATGATTATCGTTTCCACAGTTATCCATTTTTCTAGTTTCTGGAAAAAAGTGTTCCTCTCCTCGCCAATATTTGGGGCGTATATATTAATTATTCTGATTGGTTCCCCCTTATACATCACCTCTATTATAATGCATCTGCCATTACTGTCTTTAAAGATCTCCCTGTACCCACTGATGTTCTTCGGGCCGATGAGGATGGCCACCCCACGTGACCTTGGAGTCCCCTCATTTGAAAGTACCGTCCCTTTCCATTGCTTTGTGCACAGATCTACCCAGTTCCTGTCCCAGTTTGTTTCTTGTAAGCAAACAATATCTGCACGCTGGTTCTGTATTAGTACATCATTTTGTGGGTAGTCCTACAGCTATTTATATTTTGGGACGTCAGAGACAGGGAAACCATTATCAAGAAGAACTGCATTAAAATTCTATTTCTTCCTTGTCATCTTCTTCTTTCCTTTCGCCGACCATGCATTGTGTCGTTTCCTCACCTCCTTAGGTTCACTCGCACAGTCCATGTCCGATTCCTCCGACAGCTGCATTGTCTGTGACCCGGGCTCGCCTTCTCCCCCCTCCTCCATGTTGAGGGAGGACCCGATCACCATCTTTCTGCCCGACATCCTCAGGTTCTGCTGTACCGACTGGCCTGCCTGTGCCGGCTCCGTCTCCGGTTCTCCCACCTGCACCTCCTCCACTGCAGCATTCCCTGGTTCGCCGCCCGGCTCCAGTACACTCGTTGCGGTGGTCTGTCGTCTGTCCTCCTTCACTGGCCTCTCCGCACTGCTCTCCTCGATCACCACCGCGCCGCTCCCATCCTGCTCCTCACCTCCTTGTTCCTTTGTCTTCCCCGGCTCCAATTCGCTTGACCCGGCTTGGCTCCTCTCCTCTTCGCTCACATTGCATACACAACTGTCCTCCTGGTTTTTGCACAAGGCGCATCTTTTCTGTCTCTTATGAGCACACTCTCTTGCATAGTGGCCCTGCACCCCACACTGGTGGCACATAAAGTCTGGGCAGTCTCTGAGAATGTGTCCCGGCTGCATACACATTCTGCATACTCTAACTTGCTTGTCATGCAGGACTCGGAAGTACTCTGCCCCCAACGCTGTATTAAATTTAGTGGAGTATGGAAGTGACTGAACATGTTGGTTGAACTTCACTCTCACAAACCTTGTCCCATCTGCTACCTTCGTGCCCGGCCACATTCTTCTTTTGATCGGGGACACCGCCGAGACTCCCCATGCTAGCAGTTTGGCTATGATCTCCGAATCCTCAATGTAATATGGCAAATTCAGGAAAGACACTACCAGCTCATCGTTACTAATTTCACTCACGTGAGCTGTGGCCCCATCTTTCCCTTCGGATGGCTCATTGTAGCCTCATATTTATTGGGGCCTAACACCCGGCAGGCCAAAAGGCCTCCGCATAGCCCACGGATGCAGTTCATCATTTCCATTATCGGTATGGTGTCCTCCCCCTCCATCTCCACTCTCACCGTTAATCTCTGGGTTTTTTTCCTTTCTTGTTCTATGTAGTTTCCATCAACACTTTCTTTTAGGCTTGCCATCAGCCTTCTGTTTTCATCCTCCGTCATCTTGGCCTGTGCTGGTTGGGCCAGTTGGTCTGCCATACTGAAAAACAAAAAAAGAAACGTAAAGCGCCCCTTTCTACAAAAACTGGGGGATATCCAACCAAAAAAGGAGCTTCCCCCCAGGCAGTACAATACTTCGGGGTACTAAACGCAAGTGTAAGCAAAACAGAGAGGAGAAAAGAGCAGCCGTGTGGCAAACAAACGGATCAACAGACACTTCCTGCAAGAGGCGGAGCTTCCGAGATCAGACGAGATCGGGCGGAGCCAGAGA
>CM037919.1:1559055-1631555 GCA_021346845.1 Apeltes quadracus | reverse complement strand
GGTTTCATATATTTGCACAACAGGGAGCTGCACATTTAATGAAGGCAAGTTAAGAGTTGTTTTGGTTGGTTTTCATATGTTAAAGGTTATACACAAGTGATTTTAGATATATCCTGTATCACTCCATCATAAATGTGAAAACATTGTTAACAGCCTTAAAGTTATATACTTTCACCAGGTTTTTATCAATAAACTGTTGTATAAAGCAGTCTATGAATTATTCCTTGCAAGGTTTTGTTGTGGGTGATGAAGCTGCAGATTTCTAGCTCAGTCTTGAGAACCATTTTAAAGAGTTGTTTCTTCAAATTACACATATTTTGAATCACATAGGGCTAAAAACAAACAAACAAACAAACAAATAGTTATAAACTTCCTCTGTTAGCAAATTCCATTAGAATAATCCTTTTTTCTATCAAAAGTTTTAGTAAATGTTTTGCATTCAAATTTGTGTTTCCCCTACTATTATAACAGGGGGGAAATGGAAATGGATAAGATAATTTATGCGTTTAAGCTCTACGTGTGATTCAGAGCCAACTGTGACCTCTGACCTGCAGGTTGGGCATGAACCACGTGTCACATCTTAGAGTGATCCATACTATGTCCCTTTCCTCTCCGTATGCACTACTCGCTGTGCTGTGCAACATCCGTGGTGTTTTTCTGTTTCAGAGAGAGGGATGTGTGGTGTGTTGGGGGTAGGGATTGAAGAGAGAGGGAGAGAGAACAGGGTGGTTGGGGGTAGGGATGTTTTAACTGAGAGAGAGAGAGAGAGAGAGAGAGAGAGAGAGAGAGAGAGAGAGAGAGAGAGAGAGAGTAGTGGGGGTGGGGCCACTAGGGTTTGTACTATATTTCTCTGTTGATTCATGGCTGTGTTGGTCTGATAGAAAAGATCATGTTACTGTGGGGGGGGAACAGAGAATATGAAAGGAGAAGGAAAGAGAGAGAAAGAGAGAGAGGATAAAGGTAGCAAAGAAGAAACAAAATGAGTGAGAACAGAGACTCTGTGTGTGTGTGTGTGTGTGTGTGTGTGTGTGTGTATAAGAGAGAAAGTAAAGCAGATGTGGTAATGTAAAGATTGCCCTACTTTTTTCATTTTAATTAAATACTACTAAATGTCCAAAATTACCACTGAGAATCGGAGGTCTGCATGTGTAAGCCTCACAATTTGATTCTGACGGCTATGACGTGTGATGCATCCAGACCTCAGTATAATTTAGACAAACTCTGACCATAAATGTTGCGTTTTACCATCCAGGTTGGTCGAGCAGTAGTAGACACTGTGCTCTTGCTTCCAGGAGCGCAGCCCATACGAAGCTAACCCAATAAGCTGCAGCATCCATCCGTGCACAACTGAAAGGTGTACGGAACATTCACTTGATATCCAACTCTGACTCCCCTCTTCCCCGCCGGCTGTTCTACAACAAATAGCATCGTAATCTTTTAAATGTACATTTGAAGGTTTAAGAGAAAGATGGTGGCTCCTGATAAAATAGAAATAGAATAGAATTACAACAACATTCATAACCACAAATAACGTGATGGTCTGGAAAAAAAGAAGTATCCCTGTTCACGTCTGCAGCATCCTTTATAGTGCCATTTTAATAGTATAATTAGCATTATATAATAAATAAGTTATTAGAAATGTCCCAAGCAGTGCTCCGCCTCATGCCTGCAGTCGCTGTGATGTGGTGACCAGTGTGTACATGGTGGTTGTCACGGTTACCAGTGAACTGACCAAGATAGCATTTGAATGAAAGTCTCCCCTATAACATAATGAAGTTTAGTCTTTCAGTCTGAAGATGTGTGAGGTGATGCTTTATAAACTACCAACCAATAATACAGTTTTACCTAAAACATGTATGGTATGTGTATGTTTCTGTAAATCTTTTTCTTTTTGCTAGTGAATATCTTACATTCACCTACAGCATAAACAGAAGTGTCACTGCAGCGATACTCCCTATAGTCACATTGACGGGATAAACAGAAGAAACAAGTGCGATTGGACGATATTGCCCATAATGAGTTGCCACAAATGCAAATAGGAGACATCCGTTTGCTGAAACATCAGAAAAGTTGCATTGTCATGAAAATAAAACTTCTGTGTACAATCAAGTGTTTTTTTGGATATGTTACTACAGAATAGTATATTCTTTATAATAAAGCAAGAGGAGGAGACACAGAATGTGTAGTAGAGAAAAGCCAGGGTGAGAAGGAGGGAGACAGAGAGAGAGAGAGAGAGAGAGAGAGAGAGAGAGAGAGAGAGAGAGAGAGAGAGAGAGAGAGAGAGACTAATGTAAACATGATGATTGTGAAAGTTCGGTGAGGTATTTCTAAAGCAAATAGAGAGGACGAGAGAACAGGGAGGAACAAAGAAGGCCTCAGTTAGGAACAGGAGACTGTAGGCCGATGCAAAGCAGCATATAGATGATAGAAATACACGTTTAGGGTTATAAATTAGAGGACAAAGACATCAAAAAACAATAAGAACCGTAACAATAAGACAATAAGACAATAAGAACAATAAGAATCTTTCCTGTGAGGTTATGTATCCCTCTTCTGTCATACATTGTCTTCAAATCGTGTAAATCATCGTATTACTTAATCGGATGCTGTGGGGTTACATCCACTCCTCTCCTTCACCGTATCATCCTCTTTGTTTTGAACAATATTCTAAGGGAGCAGGTTTCACCAAGACAGTGTGGCGGCAATCATCTCGGGGGAGGGCTTTCGTGTCGCCTCTCTTATTGTACCGTACCACATCGCACTGCGTGGTATCGTACTGTATCACATTGAACCGTTTCGCACCCCGTCATATTGTATTGCACCTCACCGTATCGGGTTGTATCATATTGCGTCGTATCGTAGTGTTTCGCACCACACCGTATCGCATCGTTCCGGATCGCATTGTACCGTATCGTACTGCGATACTGCAAATGTCCTTGTTAGTTTTAATCACATTTAGTCATTTACATATCTTTTTTTTTTTAGTCGACTAAAAGTCTCACCATTTTAGTCAAGTTTTAGTCGACTAAAAGTATTGTCATTTTAGTCTAGTTTTAGTCAAAAGTAGGGATGCACGATATTGGATTTTTGCCGATATTCGATATGCCGATATTTTCAAACTCATTTTGGCCGATGTCGATGCCGATACAGATATATAAACATTTTTCCCCTGATGTATATACACTTTAGTTTTACTTTAGTTTAGAATGAGGAGCGTCAATTTAAATCCCCTCTTTAGATACAGTTTCAGTTACATGTTAAAGTGTAATTCCGTAAAAAATGGACCAAAAGGTGTTTTTCTGCATCAAAACACGTGAAATAAACCGTGGAGACAGTATTTTTCGTCGATCACCACTACAGAGCTTGGCCCATATATGCTACAGCCCCAAATCGCGAATCAGTGGCGAAGACGGGGCTGTCCTATGGTAAGTGTTGAAAAAAAAGTAGAGACGATTGTAGACGAAACTGAAGATTTTATCTTAGTTTTTATTTTATGCAAAACATTTTAGTTTTGTCTTTTTTCGTCAACAATAATGAATGTTAATTTAGTCTTAGTCAGCGTTTTGGAGAATAGTGCAGTCTCGTCATAGTCTCGTCTTAGTCATGAAAAGAAAAAGGTCTGACGAAAGCGTATTGCATTGTTCCGCATCGCATCGCACCGCTTTGTACTTCATTGTGCTCTATTGTACTGTATAGCTATGGTGTTATTTTTGTATCATATATTCAATTCAATTTATTTTATTTTGTATTGCCCAACATCGCAAATTACAAATTTGCCTCAGAGGGCTTTATATGCGACATCCTCCGTCCTGAGACCCTCACATTGGCACAGGAAAAACTCCCCAAACAATGAAAAAACCCTTCCAGGGGAAAAAGGGAAGAACCCTTAGGGAGAACGTCAGAGGAGGGATCCCTCTCCCGGGATGGACAGACTGCAATGGATGTCATGTGTACAGAATGACTCATACAGATGAAGAATACATTCAATTTCTATAACAGAAATGATTCAAAGAATTCCAAGTAACAAGCCAGGTGTACGGCAGGACCACTGCAGGGGCCACCAGCATGGGGCCTATAGCAGTGTAACTAAGAGCTGGTCCAGGCAAACCTAAGCCAGCCCTAACTATAAGCGCTATCAAAGAGGAAAGTTTGAAGCTTTGTCTTAAAGGAACTGACTGAATCTGCCCCCCGGACTGAAAGTGGAAGCTGGCTGCACAAAAGAGGAGCTTGATAACTGAAGGCTCTGCCTCCCATCCTACTTTTAATAACTCTAGGAACAACAAGTAACCCAGCATCTATAGAACGCAGCTGCCTCGCAGGGCAATACGGTGTTACAAGCTCTTTAAGATAAGAAGGTGCCTCACCAGCAAGCGCCTTGTAGGTAGGGCTGTCAACTTTAGTCTTTTAGTCTTAGCATAACCAGGGAGAAGAACGCAAAGGGTAGACAGGCTCTTTTTCGGGATTAGTCTCCATCACAACATGGCAACACTTGTAATGTTCATTTTGTTGTTTTATTATCCGCACACGCACATCACGCACTGCGCGTAGGGAACCAAATGCCTGGGGGGGCCTGCCCCCCCTCGGCGCAATTAAAGTTTCTCCCGATGGGATCTAAAGTCCAACTGGCTTGATGCTCACTTTTACGCGCTCGGACGGTTTGGCTACGAGGAGGAAGAGGAAGCGCCGAGCGGCGCACGAAGAGGGGAAACCGATCCGCGTCACGAGCTCACGCGCACCCCTGCAAAGTGCCCGCACTAAAATGTTACATTGTGTTTGTGTTGGATGATGTTCAGAAATATGCGCTGTCTGCCAGAAGGCTGCTGAACAGCTACTCTGATGTGTCCACACTGAAGATCGTTAGATTTCAAGAGTTTAAGTAGGCGAGCAGTTAAGATGCATTCATCGCTATCAAGGAAATCCTTGTCCCCCCCGGCGATAAAAATAATTTAGCAGAGGGGGGGATAGGAAAACCAGAGGGGGGGAAATCCCCTTCACAAATCGCACCCTGTATATATATATTTTTACACCAATAAAGACATTTTCATTGATCTACTCCTTGATATATATTCCTTTTTACGCAGTTATATATTACTGTATTCTAAATTCTATAATTAGCCTATGTTTTATTCCCAACTTTAAATGCTTTCATTTAGGCTGTTTTGTAACAGCGCCACAGTTTAGCGCACCGCGTAGAACACTCGGGAACCGCTCGTGGCTGCTGCACTGCTGCTTCGCGCTTAGTAAGGAATATGGATAGTTTTGCTGTATTCATTCAGTTAGAACGCTGCTTGTTTTGGCTTTAGTTGACAAAATGTCCAAGAAAAGGGTGGGGTGCATTCGGTACTCGTCCGCAGGGCATTTGTTTAGTTTACATGCATTTTTTTAACTCATGTCGTAGGCATTCCGGTTAGGAATGTGGTTGGGGACCGCTGGTTTAGTCGACTAGTCGTTGCGCAGGACAAGACTTTGGTCGACTAGCATTTCTTTGGCTGACTACAGCCCTACTTATAGGTGAGGAGAAGAACCTTACATTCTATTCTTGATTTAACAGGGAGCCAGTGCACAGAAGATAACACAGGAGTGATATAATCCCTTTTAGTTCTTGTTAATACACGTGCTGCTGCATTCTGAAACAACTATGTTCCCATTGTCCCTTCCACCAGCTTTCTAACTAGCCACAGTGTTGTTGTCTCCTCTAATTATCTATCATGTTGTATGGTGAACACAACCAGTCGATCTGTCTGTCCGTCTGAACTTCTGGTTGGTGGAGGGATGCCAAATAGAACAGATGGGTGGAGATAGAGCGCTGCCAGAAGAGACTAATTATCAGGATTTAGTTTCCAAAACAAACATATTGCAATCAAATCACATACTGCAATCATTGCTGCATTGTTCTGTGTTTGTGTGTGTAAGAGTGAGTGGTGTATAATAACGTGGATGAATTAAGTTGTGTTGAGGATTTTTTTTAATCTGTTGTTCACAATCATGCAACTATTACTATGGTGGTGTAGTGCTAATTACTGTGGATAGATTACAAAAATAAGTCACATTTCAATGCGTAAAGCCTGAGTCGTTCTAGTTTGGTAAAGTTGACATGATTCCAATCTGTGATGTGTCTGCTGCTTCTGCTCAGCGCATACAGTAGGAGGAGGAAGACTCATGGCCTCATGAAAGAACATTTTAGTGTCATCTTCAACTTTTCAGCTTCTTCCTTGATGAATCCTTGATGAACAAGAGAAACTGCATTTTTATGATATTTTAGCATTGGCATGAATCCTATGTTTGTCCAATGTTTCCAATCCAATGTTTCCAATCCAATGTTTTTGTGGCATTAAAGGTTTTCCAGAGGTTGAACATCTCAATGTGGAGCTTCTAATCCTGCTGCCAGAAATCAGCAGTCAAAATGTCTTGTTTAGCACCAGGCAGAGATGGGGACTCAAGTTTGAGACTCGGACTCGAGTGCGACTTAAGTCGCGCACACAGTGGCTTCTGACTTGACTTGAGACTTGTCCTCGAAAGACTTCAGACTCGACTCGGACTCGACCTGTGGGATTCGTGAACAAGGTTTATTTTTTAGGAAACATCTGACGAGGTCACTACACCCCTCCCCCCGTTACCGGCCTACGTAACACGTACTACGTACACCCGCTCAGGCCGTCTGCTCGCCTCCCCCGACGCTGCACGTGAGCAAAGTCCTTTTAGGCAAGTCGTGCCACTCGCCGCCATCTTTGCAACGCCTCCGGGCAGCTACCCTCCTATCTCAATCAATGGGAAGAGAGTCAGAACTGCACTTTCCACTGGTCATCGGGACATAAAAACTACATATATAGAAACAGCAGTAGAATATGATAAAAATCGCTGGAACAGTTTGATGACTTTGCCCCCAAATAAGGTTTAAAACGCCTTTTTCCCCCACAGGTTACTGGTACTGCGCATGCGCAAGGCTTCACGACACCAACCTTAATTTACATCTCTATCCAGAATGCCGGTGTTACGCCATCGTCTCCGCTGTCGCAAAACCTCAGCTGTGCGCAGGCGTCAGTGGAACCAGACGATAGGCTTAAATGTTTCCCGGCTTGACTGTTAAAAAGCAGATGATTGGCTTTTCAGCGGGAGGGGCGGGACATGCGCACACAACCGCCATCTTTGCCGTTACGGGTTTTTCTACGGGAGTTGTATTGAGGATTGAGGAAGTGGGATGTCTCCTTAATAAATAGTCTCTGACGTGAGGAAACACTTATTATAAGAGACTTGAGACTTGACTTCTAGCTCAAAGACTTGTGAGCATCGCTGGCACCAAGCAACCGTTATATTAGCCCTGATGACTGATTATTGGCGTATTGATATGGGCAATCAATATGCCAATAATCAGTCCTAATGTTATTGAGACAGATGTGAAGACAAATGGGATAACACAAAGTTAAATCTGGTTTAATAGCAAGGTATTGTAGTCCTTACAGACACCCACACCCTCAGACGTCACGATTGGGTGAAACAGAATGTTTTCTGAAAACGTGCCCTGTTTTCCCCACAGTTACCACATATCAGGCACATGTGGGGTGAATATATACTGTTTTCCTGGTTGAGACCAGAGGCATCGTTGCTATATTCAAAATGTGTCTAATTCAATGGTTGAAAATCTACAGATGGCCTACATCATTTACGTATCCAAGACTGGGGAAAACCAACGTAACATTTAGTATACGTCAAATAAATCAAATCAATGGCACTTAAATTGTTCATATTCTGAAAATATTTGATATTTGGTAGTAATGGAAATAATTAATATAATGATAATAAGAATATTGATCTGTAGTACTTTTGCTTGTAGGAGAGGGACAATTTTTAGTTCATTTTTAAATCTGATACTATCTGTTGTTGCTAATTTTAGTATACAATCCTATTCATTATTTTAAGTTTATTTAACAGTGACATTATGCAAGGAATAATTTAAAGGCTTTAACCCCGGAACATAAATCAAAAGACCAGGAAGTTTGGTTAAAATGTTACTCTGTAAAAGTGTCAATTGCTAATGAATATCACTTTATGACAGTGTTTTTGTCTACAGTCATTAGAGCAACCACTTTTTAAAGGGATGCAGAAGACTCAAGCACACAGTGTAGACTTTTATTCAGTTTAACCAATAAAACGTGGTTTATATTGCTGTCATGGCGACAGAGATAAGACAGATAAATAATTGCTGAACTACCAGAGCTGTGTGAACCCACCTCTTTCTCTCACACACACATACACACACCACACATACACACATTAGCCTCCCTCTCTGGTTCTCCATCCATCTCTCACTGTAGACTTGATTTAATGTCTCCTGATGGAGTTTAGAGTCGACTGAAATCCATTCAGTCTAGCCAGATAGTTCCACGCGCTGCAGAGAGTCAACTCTGGAACAAGGCTTTACATGATGTCTAACTCACGTTCATTATTTAGGGCCAGTGAGGTCATACAAGTCGAATAAATATCCTCAGGAAACTTCACCAGATGATAACTTGGCTTTTTCTTAAAACTAAAATACATGCAGCTCTGCAAAGATTCCAGGAAATGACGCATGGATATTGTACCATATTCTTGATTGGTTGTTTACCTACTTAATATTACATTATATGACTTTTGAATCACTGAGAAATGAACAAACTGCTCTGTAAGCGTTACAACCTGTAAGAGCAGTTAAATAGATGTAGACTCGATGTAGATAAAGATGTAGTGTCCTCATAAAAAGCAGCACAGACGATCTCAACCCTCAAGCCTAGTTTATGCTTCTGCGTTTTCGGAGAAACGCAAGGACCCGCAAGCGCAAGCGCCCCTGTTATGGGGGGTGTGATGGGTGGACCCAAACGCTCGCACACAGCAGCTTGATTTCTCGCCTTTTATTTTCTGCCACAAAGGAGGGGGAACAGGGTACAACAAAAAACCTAACCAAGCAGACAGTCTGAGGGAGTGGGAAGACACAAAACGCTCCTCTTGAGTCAGGAGGGAAACTCCACCGACGTGGAGCCGTCCGAAAAGGGAAAAGGCAGAGTTCCGGTGTGGTAGTCCCGAGGAACACAGGTGGAAAAAACTAAAACGACAGAACGAAATTAACCAACGCACAGACAGGGAAAAAACAAACCAATAAACAGGTCAGGACCCTAACAGTACCCCCCCCCCCCCCCTCAACGGGAGCCTCTCGGCGAGCCGCTTAACCCCTCTGCACGCCGACGGTGGTACTCCCTAATGAGCCCCGGGTCCAAGATCCGGGAACGCGGAACCCAACAACACTCCTCTGGTCCGTAACCCTGCCAGTCAACCAGGTACTGATGGCCCCTACCCCGACGACGAACATCCAGGAGTCGATTGACTATGTAGACGGGGCCCCCCCTCGACGAGACGGGGGGGTGGAGGAGGTTCCGGAGGAGGGTTCAGGGGGCTGGAGACCACTGGTTTGAGAAGGGAGACGTGGAGTACTGGGGGAATCCTTAAGGAGCGAGGCAACTGCAATTTGCCTCGAGAACTGCGGACCATGGTCAGAAACTATGTCTGTGGGGATGTCATGAAGCCGGACGACATGCTGAACCACTAAATCGGCGGTCTCACGAGCTGAAGAAAGCTTGGGCAGGGTAATGAAGTGAGCCGCCTTTGAAAAACGGTCCACCACCGTCAGAATGACAGTGTAGCCGTTAGAGGGAGGAAAACCTGTCACCAAGTCCAGCGCGATGTGTGACCACGGACGTTGGGGCACAGGGAGGGGTCGCAGCAAACCCATCGGGGGCCGGTGTGATGCCTTGTTGCGGGCACATGTAGTGCAGGCCAACAATATGAACGGGCGTCCTCCTCCATGGATGGCCACCAAAACCCGCGGCGAAGCCAATGAATAGTTCGTTGAATGCCGGGATGACCAGAGAGGCGGGACTCGTGGGCCCACCTCAGGACTTGGGAACGGACGGGCGCAGGAACAAACAGGCGATTCGGCGCCCCCCCCCCCGGGGGGTCAGGTTGGTTGTTCTGGGCCTCACGAACCACCCTCTCAATCTCCCAGGTAACAGCTCCAAGCACACACGAAGCGGGAAGGATGGTGTCCAGAGTTGGGTCACCCTCCTCCGGGCCAAACCGACGGGAGAGGGCGTCTGGCTTGGTGTTCTTGTGTCCCGGCCGATAGGTGATTGTGAAATTAAAACGGGCGAAAAACAAGGCCCAGCGGGCCTGGCGTGAGTTGAGACGTCGGGTCATATGAATGTATTCCAAGTTGCGGTGGTTGGTCCATACCACAAAGGGGTACGTCGCTCCCTCCAACCAGTGCCTCCACTCCTCCAAGGCTAACTTGATTGCCAACAGTTTACGATTACCCACGTCGTAATTTCTCTCGGCTGGGGAAAGTCTGTGGGAGAAAAAGGCACAAGGATGAGCTTAGAGTCGGACGCAGACCGTTGGGATAATATGGCTCCGACGCCGGTGTCGGAGGCGTCTACCTCAACAACAAATTGGCGGGTCTCGTCTGGGTGGACCAGGATAGGGGCCGATGCGAAGCGGTCCTTGAGGCTGCGAAAAGCCTTGTCCGCTGCCGGGGTCCACGAAAAAGGTACCTTGGAGGAGGTGAGTTGTGTCAGAGGTAGTGCAGTTCAGCTGTAGTCCCGGATGAATCGGCGATAGAAATTTGCGAACCCCAGGAACTGCTGTAGTTTCTTACGAGAGGTCGGGACCGGCCATTCCGTCACCGCCTTCACCTTCTCTGGGTCTTTTCTCACTTGCCCCTCCTCAATGAAGACCCCTAGGAACTGCACCGATGTGACATTAAATTCACACTTCTCCGCCTTGACGAAAAGCTTATTCTCCAGCAGTCTCTGCAACACCTGACGGACATGGTTAGTGTGCTCATGGGGATTAGGAGAGAAGATGAGGATGTCGTCAATTATACACAAACACGAACCGGTTAAGGAAATCGCGCAGAACATCATTGACCAGGGCCTGAAAAACAGCAGGGGCATTAGTCAATCCAAACGGCATCCCTAGGTATTCGAAGTGTCCCAGGGGTGTGTTAAAAGCAGTCTTCCATTCGTCCCCCTCCCGAATGCGCACCAGATGGTACGCGTTACGGAGATCCAGCTTTGTAAAAATCCTAGCTCCAGCTAAGGACCCAAAAACAGAGGAGATAAGCGGTAAAGGATATTTATTTTTGATAGTAATCTGATTCAAACCTCTGTAGTCGATGCAGGGCCGGAGAGTCTTGTCCTTGGAGACGAAGAAAAATCCCGCTCCCACGGGAGAAGATGAGGGACGTATGATTCCTGCAGCGACAGAGTCCGTGATGTATCTCTCCATGGATTCGCGCTCTGGTCGGGAGAGACTATACAGCCGGCTCGTAGGGAGTGGGGCGCCCGGAAGTAAGTCGATAGCGCAATCATGAGGAGGAAGGGAAACGGCCTGCTCCTTGCCAAATACCTCTGCTAGGTCCAGGTATTCCTTGGGCACTGCGGAGACGCTCGGGGCGGGGTCCGGTTCGCTAGAAGGAGGAACCGGACGAGGAACTGCAGACCGAAGGCAGCGCGAGTGACAAGAGGAGCTCCAGCCTGTGATCCTACCCCGTGCCCAATTGATCTGGGCGTTGTGATCCCCGAGCCATGGAAGACGCAAGACCAGCGGTGTCTGGGGGGAAGGGAAAACCTAGAACTGGGTCCTCTGACTATGATTCCCGGACACGAGTAGGGAGATCGGCTGGGTCCGGTGTGTTATCTCAGCCAATGGGCTGCAGTCCAATGCGTTTACCAGCTGAGGCCGTCTTAATGCCTCCAGAGGGATGTCATGGCTCCTAACAAAAGCCCAAAAAGTTCTGTTCGGCTCCAGAGTCAATAAGTGCGGACAGGTGCACAGGACCAGATGAAAGGTGCAGGGTGACCGGAAACAAGGACTGAGGAATTCTTTCTGAATGGCTCACCAGCACCCCCACTCTTACCGGCGAGCCCTCTCGTTTGATCGACCAGGACAGACAGCTATGCAGTGTCCCAACTGCGCAAAGACAGCTTCCAGATCGCAAACGTCTCTCCCTCTCTTCAGGAGAGAGATGGGTACGGCCCAGCTGCATCGGCTCCTCTGGCTCCCAGATGGGAAGGTTGCGAGGAGGGAGAGAGGTTGCGTGCGCCGCTGCCTCGTTGGAACGGACTCGTAGTCTGAAGGCTGAAGAGGTGGAGGTCAGCTGCCGAGCAGGGCTGAGGCCCCCGTAGTTCCTCTCCCGACGGCGCTCTCGAATACGGCTATCAGTGTTGATGGAGAGGGTAAGTAGCTCCCCCAATGACTCCGGCATCTCCCGGACAGCGAGCTCGTCCTTCAACCGATCCGAAAGGCTGTTGCGGTAAATCCCTTTTAGCGCCTCCTCGCCCCAACCGGAGTCCGTGGCCAGGATCTGGAAGTCGACAGCATACTCTGCGGCGTTGGTCGTCCCCTGGCGAAGACTGAGCAGGCGCTGGACCAAATCCCTGGTGTAGACCGGGTGGTTGAACACCTTCTTAAACTCTTCGATGAACAACTGGTAGGTGACCCGGTCTCCACTGAGTCTGCTGAGCCATGCCTCAGCACAAACCAGTGCCCTCCCGCGCAGCAACCCCACAGGATAGGCCACCCTTGCATTGTCTGAAGAAAATGTGCAGGGTTGCTGGTTGAAAACAAATTCACACAAAATCAGAAATCCTTTGCAGTCTCCGGATGCGGCATCAAAAGGCACTGGTGAGGGGACAAAAGACTCACGAATGCTGGACAAGTCCTCAGCAACTGGCTCAGGAGGAGGTGGACGTGGAAGCGTCAGAAGCTGCATCATGCTTCCAATCTCCGCCATCTGGGCCTGGAGGAGCTGCTGTCGCGGCTGCGTCCATTATTGTTCAGTCTGTTCTGTTATGGGGGGGTGATGGGTGGACCCAAACGCTCGCACACAGGAGCTTGATTTCTCGCCAAAGTCTTTTATTTTCTGCCACAAAGGAAGGGGAACAGGGAACAACAAAAAACCTAACCAAGCAGACAGTCTGAGGGAGAGGGAAGACACAAAACGCTCCTCTTGAGTCGGGAGGGAAACTCCACCGACGTGGATCCGTCCGAAAAGGGAAAAGGCAGAATTCCGGTGTGGTAGTCCCGAGGTCCGACACCAAAAACAGAAAAAGTCACGCCTGCTATCCTTCGAGCTCTGCAGGACAAAATAAACACAAAGTGAGTGAGGAACAGAGGTGGCTGACAGCACCTGCGATCAGCCTGGGAGGTGCAACGGACTGACAGCGAGCCAGGGAATTCTGAGCCCTTTTATGCTGCCCCTAGCGATCCCCTGGAACGAGCCACAGCTGAGCTCTTGAGGAGGGGAGTGGCCGCGGGCGGAACACAGGTGGAAATAAAATAAAATGACAGAACGAAATTAACCAACGCACAGACAGGGAAGAAACAAACCTAAACAGATCAGGACCCTAACAGCCCCTTGCGTAGCCCTTGCGTGTCCCTTGCGTAGCGTCCCGCCCCCAGTTGCGTCCTTGCTTGTGTCGACCAATTTTTCCAACCCTTGCGTTTACGGATACGCAAGCTCCGCAAGGAAACGCAAGCTGCAGGGCTGTGATTGGTCTGCTTACTACATCCTTGTCAGAGTCTCGGATTTCTGGTTTCATAGCATAATTCCGCCATTATTAAAACGAATATATTTAACGAGAGAATGAATCAGATCTAAGAGCTTTTGTCTGAAGAAATCCGTAAATATGACAACTTAGAAACACACGCGTCATTGGCGGACTATAAAGACAAGCGGATGGGCTCCAATTCATGGACGTAGATCTCCGCAAACGCCGGTTTGCCGGTCGAGGGGGCGTTAAAGTTGAGACCGGACCGCTCAAGCATGCGCCGGCCTTAACAAATGATGCTCTTTCATAGAATACTGATTTACTTTACTTTGCATATACTTTTAAAAAGAATACCTTCTAATGGCTGAATATTTTGGGTCTTGAATAAAGTGCGTAGAATCCCACTTATCTGTTTCCCACCTTACCCCCTGCCTCTCCCTCTGCACTGCATCTCCTTATCTTATGTTACATTTCATTTCTTCTGCCTCTTCCTCACGCTGCTGCATGTTTTACCCCCGTACACTGTATTTCTCCCTTTTCCTTTGTCCTTGTCTGTCATCCTAATAGTCTCTCCCCCCTCTGCCTCCCCCATTCCTCCGACCCTGACCCACTTAGCTGGCTGCTTGTTATTCAAACCATTGCTTTAAACACACACACACACACACACACAAGCAGCCGAGATGAGAGAGTAAGAGACAGAGGCATGGGGGGGTGGGGGGGGGAGGAGGATAATTTAGTTTGACTACAAACCATCTACCTAGAGGCAGCATTTCTCTGGATTTTATTTTTTCTGAAACTAACGCTCACTTCCATCACCAACGAATCTTCTCTCTTTTTCCTTGAAAAAAACAATCCATCTTTTAGTCAATGAAAAGTTGAAAGCAAATATTATGCTTAAATTTAAAGACTTGAGTGCACACGATGCCTAAGCGCCATCTGTTCCTAAGATGATCTTATAATTCTGTGATGGACATTATGACAGCGGTGGTTTTCTGGTCTAACTTGGTGCTAAAATATGTCATGCTACAAAGACAACTAGCTCTGTGGAACAACAGCTGGTAAAAGAAGACCAGTACGGAGGGACAGACAACGCACAGGGGCAAACGCATCACACATAATATATATCTGTAATTGTGGGTGCAATACACTGATTGACCTGTTTTTTTTGTCTAGTACCACATAACGTCTGAATGTAAATCAGGAATCTGCACTGCCAAAGTGTGGACGACAATGAGATTGTGATCATCAGTTTTCATCAGTTTATGATGTCAGTAATAGTAATATGAGTCATATTTAAAATAACAATGATGACGATGATTATGATGATGATGATGATAGCAGCAGCAGGTGCCAGCAGGGCCACGGCCCTCCATCAGATAGAACCAGCATCAGATAGAACCACCATCAGATCCAGCATCAGGTAGAACCAGCATCAGATAGAACCACCATCAGGTAGAAACACCATCAGGTAGAACCACCATCAGATAGAACCACCATCAGGTAGAAACACCATCAGAGAGAACCTCCATCAGGTAAAACCTCCATCAGATAGAACCACCATCAGAGAGAACCTCCATCAGGTAGAACCACCATCAGATAGAACCACCATCAGATAGAACCTCAATGCACAGAAGAGGCAGCAGCAGGTGTCAGCTAACCACTAACCACTGCTAATTACTCATTCAATCACTACTTCCCCAAAATGTCTGCTAGTGGTTATAGTTGGACTGCTGAAGTCTTACAGTGGTTACTCTGTTATTCGTTCTAAAGGCTTTGTGTTACATTCAGCTTATTGTGTGCGTCTCATTTTCTGTTCCTGCGTGTGTGTGTGTGTGTTCCACGTGTCATAACGGGTATTTTGAAAAGTTAAATGAAAGAAGCCACTTTGACCGTCCTGTCCTCTGTTTGGTCCAAAAAGCCTAGATGTCTCCCATCGGAGGGCAAAGTGCCTTTTGTCCTCTGCTCCTTACAGACCTGTTAGTGTTCTCACTTCTTCATATGTGTCCGGCAATTCCATGAGCAACACTGTGACTCTGTGTGTGTGTGTGTGTGTGTGTGTTTTATGTCTGTCACAAGCGTTCTGTTGACTCTGTAAACCTACACCTCATTTACATAATAGCCAACAGCTGGCAAACGGATAGGGCAGATACACCTGTCTGTCCACCTGTGTGCGCTTTGCTTCCACCCACCTGTTCAAATGTTCTTCTGCCAACCAAGACAATGATAATGCACCCATGGTTTATTTGAGTGTGTTGTTGTTGTTTGGTTGGACGTTGGCTTAGGACGTAGAGGCACTTCCTGTTCCCTTGTCTATGGCTTCTTGGTTAGATGTCTGAAAGAAGGTGGTTAAAACAAGCTGAAGAGATTTAAAGAGGCAGTTGCTGACTAGTGGCAAACTACTAAATGTAAATACTAAAACATGTACTGCCTTTAGCTCAGCTTTAGTAAAGGCCAGGTCATGTGACGCTTGTTTTTAGCTCTCACCTTAGTTTTGTTTGTGGCCAAGTTTGAATTATGTCACTCATTTTTCACGATAACGATTTATGGAGAAATTTAGAGAATAATTACTAATAATAAACTAATTACATATAATAATAATAATAATAATAATAATAATAATAATAATAATGCATGTCTGCATTTGTAACAATTTTGTGCAGTGATTTGCAGTAGTCGGAGGCGCAACTGGCAATTATTTTCTATTTTGTTCATTAATCAACTGTGTCTGTGGGCTGAAACACTAAGCAAGTGGCTCAGCACAAGTAATGAGCCCAAAGAGGTGTCTCTAAATGGCCCTTATAGATGTAACAATTCATTAATGTTGCGCACTGTGAATGCTGTTGTGTGTTTGCGTCACACGGTGAAGGAACATGACCCAGAGACTGGAGCTGGCTCTTTATGATGACCTCACTCTTACAGTCCACCTTCCCTTCCTGCTGGAAATGATGGGAGCTGCTCACTGGTTTCTCTTGCATCTGTTCTCTCCCTGTGGACGTTGAGGTTCTCTGAACTTTGTATTCCACAAAGGGTTAGTGGACCTATGATGGACCTATGATGGACCAAAAGCCAAATTATCAAAATGGCTGCGAGTGGCACCCTTGCAGCTGTGGTCCTGAGCGTGGTAGCACATTCACCGGTGGTATTAGCAGCTGTCTGTGGTGGAGGACAAATACAAGCTAGTGGATGAAGGGAGAGAGGAGGAGGAGCAGGGCAAATAAGAGAGGGAAATGAGGATATACAAGTCTACAGTGAATGCTTATAGGAAAATACACTGGCAGCAAACGACTGGACTGTAAGTGGAATGTTCCCAGCAGCTCGTTGAGACACTTTAGCTTCAGTACACATACTGATCCTTGCAGTACTCCTAAGAGAAGCACGTTGCCCTGCACACTCAACAGCTGCTTACATTTAGGCATTTGTGACATCATGGTATTAATGAGCCCCTATCAGGAAGTGAAGGTCAAAAACCACCAATGGCTCCCTGTACCGCCTTGTTTATCCTGCACCACCACTGTATCTGAACAGCCACTTGCAGGTTGTTCTGTGTCTCAAGGAGACGGCGTGCAGACAGCAGATTTATCTTGTCTAATCGCAGACCTCCATCTCCTCTTTTTGTTATCCGATCGTACTTTATTGACATTGTTGCTATTGTGTTTTTTGTTCTCTGCAGCTGGACAGGGACACCATGTTCCTGGGTATGCCGGAGCAAGGCCTCGACTATGCCCCCACCAATCAGGTTAGTGTGTGTGTGTGTGTGTGTGTGTGTGTGTTAGGGGTGGCATGGTACATGAAAAAACATCCGAACCGTTCGGTTCGCGTGTCTCGGTTCGGTTTGTGTGCGTCGCACGGTTCGACGCACACGTTTTTTACCTCAGACAGAGCGTTTCCTTTTCGCGCGAAATAAGAGTTGTGTGGACTCGCAAATAAACATTAAAAGTGGCATAAGGAGTGCTGCAGGTCAAGTCACACGTAGAAATGGCGAGTGAGAGAGATAAAGGAAGGCTGCGCGGAGTTAGAGGATGCGCCAGCGTCGTATAAGTCCGGTGTGGGGGAACATTTTGGATTTCTTGTTACCTACGATGACAACGGAAATAAAACCGTTGATAGTGTGTGCAAGCATTGTGCAAAATGCTTTCAATATGCTAATGGGAACACGTCTAACATGTCAGTTCATATGAGGAGACATAACGCCAATGTGTCGGTAGTAGAGCGTCAGCAGGAAACAACTTCTACTGTCCGCAGCATTAAGCAACCTCTCAGTGATCAGTTGGACTGGGCAACAGCCATAACTAAAGCAACGGGGATGTTTATAGCAACAGCTATGCAACCTTACAGCGTGATTGAGTGTGAAGGGTTTCGTCAGCTAATGAAAGTACTCGAGCTGCGTTATAATATTCCGTTTCTGCACCGCTCTAATTCCAAAACTGTATGACGTGACACGATGAGAAATCATTAAAGAATTGTCCCACAGCCCACGTAGCTCTTATGTAAAAGACAGAGCTTTAAGAGTTCCTCTTTTTCTTTTGAAAGATACCATTTTTGTAAGAGCTACACTGAAGTTGGCAGTTTGATTAAGTTAATTTTAATCTTGGTGTGCTAAAAGGCACATAAGTTTCTGTTGAGATTTCATCAATGTGTTCTTGCTGTATCAAAATCTCACCTAGTTTTCCTCAGAGATGGTCTCAATAATGCGCTGAAAGTCAAGTCAAATTCAGTTAGTACATAATTGCAAGATATAACAATTTCTTAAATAATGTATCCTAAATTGTGGATAATTAAGCTATATATCACATGCTGAAATACATTTCTGGAGTATAAATGATAAAATTAAAATTAAAACAAGAACTGTACAGAACCGAAAACAGGTGACCCTGAAACCGAGATACGAACCGAACCGTGGGTTTTGTGAACCGTGCCACCCCTAGTGTGTGTGTGTGTGTGTGTGTGTGAGTGTGTGTGTGTGTCAGGGTCTTACTCAGATTTCCTTAATTGAACTACTTTCTTGGGTTGGCACAGTGTTGTTGCTTATCTTCTACAGAAGTTTCATGTCTGAATGCAATATTCATTTTCAAACTAAAACAACTAGATGCCAGATGTGCAGATTCATTTAATTATCAAGCAATCATCACATTCAATGCCGCACGTCAAATCTATTTTTCACACTTGGCTGGTTTTACAGCTCAAGTAAAGGGCATCAATATTGTGCACTAGCTAAAAGTCCATTGTGGCTTAATGGTTTCCCTATAGGATTCAGCTATTAATTATGCCGAGGCGCTGGAACCAGTGAGGGCTCAATAAACGTTGATTCATCTTCATCCTGCTGTCTACTTTACTGACGAATGGACTTTGGTATGGACTTTGGTAAGTCATTTACCCTTAAAGTAACCAACCAATGTAAAACAATTAAAACCCTAATACCATGAATTTTAAAAAAAGACTCCTTTTATATTTATATAACATTTATATTTGCAATTGGTAAAAAAAATGACACACACACCACTTTTCCAGTACAAGTGTTACCAAGATCTGACTCAAAATGGAGGCTTGACGTGCTAAACATATGGAACCATTTACACTTTAACAACCTCTGTCCTTTTCAGCAGTTCAGACAATTCTCACTGACTTTATGTTTATGAAAAGGAGACATGAAATAGCACTTGTTTCAGCTTCAGATGGGTTTTTCTTCCCAATGGAAGCGCTTGTCTCACGTGACTACTTCAAGGACCATTGGATATTTGAAAATCCAACAATATTTTCTGTGATGGTATCATTTTACAGACGATGTTTATCCGTGTGTCTTTGAGCTCACCTTTGACCTTTAGCTATTTTAGTCCTCACAGTTATTTCAATTCAATTCATTTTATTTTGTATAGCCCAAAATCGCAAATTACAAATTTGCCTCGGAGGGCTTTACAGTCTGTACACATGCAACATCCTCCGTCCCAAGACCCTCACATCGGCACAGGAAAAACTCCCCAAAAAATGAAAAAAACCCTTCCAGGGAAAAAAGGGAAGAAACCTTAGGGAGAACGTCAGAGGAGGGATCCCTCTCCTGGGATGGACAGACTGCAATGGATGTCATGTGTACAGAATGACTCATACAGATGTAGAATACATTCAATTTCTATAACAGAAATTAATCAAAGAATTCCAAGTAGCCGGCCAGATGTACGACAGGACCACTGCAGGGGCCACCACCATCAGATCGAACCACCAACCACAGAAGACTGTGGGGAGGGAAAGCAAAGATTTTAGGAAAGGGTAATAGTGATATGAATCATATTTAAAATTATGATGATGATGATGATGATGACGGCAGCAGCAGGTGCCAGCAGGGCCACGGCCAGAGTCAGGACCAGGGTCCTGACGGAACTACGATCTGCAGAGACCTGCTCGGCGAGAAAGCACAAAGAACTCCCGGGAAGGAGCTGAATTAGTCATGTGCATTAATGCAACGTGGATTTTAGTAAAAGGGGAGAGAGAGAGAGAGAGAGGAGTTCGGTGTGTCCTAAGAAGTCCCCCGGCAGTTTAAGCCTATAGCAGCGTAACTACGAGCTGGTCCAGGTAAACCTAAGCCAGCCCTAAATATAAGCGGTATCAAAGAGGAACGTTTTAAGCTTTATCTTAAAGGATCTGACTGAATCTGCCCCCCGGACTGAAAGTGGAAGCTGGTTCCACAAAAGAGGAGCTTGATAACTGAAGGCTCTGCCTCCCATCCTACTTTTAATAACTCTAGGAACAACAAGTAACCCAGCATCTATAGAACGCAGCTGCCTTGCAGGGCAGTACGGTGTTACAAGCTCTTTAAGATAAGAAGGTGCCTCACCAGCAAGCGCCTTGTAGGTGAGGAGAAGAACCTTAAATTCTATTCTTGATTTAACAGGGAGCCAGTGCAAAGCAGACAATACAGGCGTGATATGGTCTCTTTTATTAGTTCTTGTTAATACACATGCTGCAGCATTCTGAATCAACTGAAGAGGCTTAAGAGATTAACAAGAACACCCTGCAAACAAAGAATTACAGTAGTCCAGTCTGGAGGAAACAAATGCATGAACTACTTTTTCTGCATCACCTTGAGACAGGAAATTCCTGATTTTCGATATATTACGTAGATGAAAAAAGGCAGTCCTTGAAGTATTCTTTATATGAGAGTTGAAGGACATATCCTGGTCGAAGAGAACTCCAAGATTCTTGACGGTGCTGCTGGATACCAGAGAAACTGTATCCATAGAATCCATAGAAACTGTATCACGTGACAGCTGACTAGGCGCTCTGGGCCTATCACGATAACTTCTGTTTTTTCTGAGTTTAGCATCAGGAAGTTGCAGGTCATCCAAGTTTTGATGTCTCCAAGACATTCTTGAAGTCTAACGAGCTGTTCGGTCTCCTCTGGCTTGATCGAGAGATACAATTGAGTATCGTCTGCGTAACAATGGAAGTTGATGCAGTGTTTTCTGATAACGTCGCCCAAAGGAAGCATATAAAGGGTAAATAAAATGGGTCCAAGCACAGAAACTTGTGGGACTCCGTGACCAACACTGGTGGTCTTCGAGGATTCACCGTTCACAAGCACAAACTGGGATCGATCCGATACATAGGATTTAAACCAGCTAAGTGCAGTTCCTTTAATACCAATCAAATGTTCTAGGCTCTGCAGCAAGATACGATGATCGATGGTGTCAAAGGCGGCACTGAGGTCCATCTGGACAAGAAAAGAGACAAGTCCTTGGTCCGATGCAAGTAGGAGATCATTCGTAATTTTCACCAGGGCTGTTTCTGTGCTATGATGCACTCGAAATCCGGACTGAAAGTCCTCGAACAAAGCATTGTTTTGAAGAAAGTCACAGACTTGCTTTGCGACGGATTTCTCAAGGATCTTCGAGAGGAAGGGAAGATTACAGATCGGTCTGTAGTTAGCCAACACCTCCGGAGCAGGAGTAGGTTTCTTAAGAAGAGGCTTAATTACAGCTATCTTGAAGGGCTGTGGTACATGTCCTGTCAACAAGGACAGATTCATAATATCCAGTAAAGGCGTGCTAATTAAAGGAAAAACTTTCTTTAAGCAGCTTCGTTGGAATAGGATCCAAGAGACAAGTAGAAGATTTAGACTTCGAAATTGTAGAAGTCAGTTGATCCAGGGTGATGGAAGAGAAGCCATCCAAGTAGGCATCAGGGCCCACTGCTGCACCCAGGGTTCCTACATCCGAGGACGGGTCGGCACTAGTTGAGGGCAGGAGACCATCAATTTTCTCTTTGATAGTCAGAATTTTATTATTGAAGAAGTTCATAAAGTCGTAACTGCTGAGATCCAGAGGAATACATGGCTCAATAGAGCTGTGACTCTCTGTCAGCCTAGCCACAGTGCTGAAGAGAAACCTGGAGTTGTTTTTGTTTTTCTCTATTAGTGATGAGTAGTAAGATCCTCTTGCGCTCCGGAGAGCCTTCTTATATGTTTTAAGGCTGTCTTGCCAGACTAGCCTAGATCCTTCTGATTTGGTGGAACGCCATAGTTGTTCAAGCTTCCGTACAGTTTGCTTTAAGTTGCGGGTTTGAGGGTTATACCAAGGTGCAAACTTCCTACTTGTTGCCATTCTTTTTTTCAGAGGAGCAATAGCGTCCAGCGTCGCTCTCAGAGAGCCTGTAGCAGTATCGAGAAGATTATCGATTTGGGACGGACTGAAGTTTTCATAGGAGTCTTCTGATAACTTGAGACAGGACACTGAACTTAGAGCAGAAGGAATCGCTTCTTTAAATGAAGCTACAGCGGTATCCGATAGGCATCGACTGTAGAAACCTTTGGCAGGAGGAGGTTCCGGTAGTAGAAATTCGAAGGTTATCAGACAAAAGAGGATGGTCCGACAAAAGAGGATTCTGTGGAAAGATTGTTAAATGTTCTATCTCAATACCATACACAAGAACCAAGTCGAGTGTGTGGTTAAAGCAATGAGTTGGTTTATTTACCCTCTGACAAAAACCAACTGAATCTAATAATGAAAGAAATGAAGTACCAAGGTTGTCGTTATCGACATCCACGTGAATGTTGAAATCACCCACTATAATTACCTTGTCCGTTTTAAGGACCAAACTCGTTAAGAACTGTGAAAATTCAAATAAAAATTCAGAATAAGGACCTGGCGCCCTGTACACTATTACAAAGAGAACCGGCTGGAACATTTTCCAGGTTGGTTGCGAAAGACTGAGAACCAGGCTTTCAAATGAGTTATAATCTAGTTTAGGTTGAAAGTTTATTAAAAGGCAGGAGTCATAAATAGCTGCTACTCTACCCCCTCGGCCTGTGCCTCGAGGGATATGAGTATTAACATGACTCGGAGGAGTCGCTTCATTTAAGGTAAAATATTCCCCATCTGACATCCATGTTTCAGTAAGACAAAATACATCAACATGGAGATCAGATATTAGTTCATTTACTAAAACAGCTTTAGATGACAGAGATCTAATATTCAAAAGTCCCCCTTTAACTCTCCTATTTTGTTGCACTGTTGCATTAATGGTTTTAACTTTAATTAAGTTATTTAATATAACTCCTCGGTTGTTTACCTTTAATTTAACAAAAGGTGTCTGTGGGGCAAATACGGTCTCTATAAGGTTAATAATAGGGTTAATTATGGTTTGGGTGAGTGACCGCTCAGATGGAAGCGCAGAGAAGTGTGTAAGACTGCGACTCTGCTTCCTGGTCTGAACTCTGGGTCATGGATTAAGTCCACTAAGAAACTGGGTCAGATTGTTAGAAATGAGTTGAGCTCCATCCAGGGTAGGATGGATGCCGTCCCTCCTAATCAGACCAGGCTCTCCCCAAAACGTCTTCCAGTGATCAACGAAGCCCACATTATTTACTGGGCACCACCTCGACAACCAGCGGCGGAATGCCGACATGCGGCTATACATGTCGTCACTGATCAAGTTTGGGAGGGGGCCAGAGAAAACTACGGTGTCCGACATTGTTTTAGCGTATGTACACACCGATTCCACGTTAACTTTAGTGACTTCCGACTGGCGTAACCGCGAGTCGTTACCGCCGACGTGTATTACAATCTTACTGTATTTACGTTTATCCTTCGCCAGCAGTTTAAGATAAGACTCAATGTCGCCCGCTCTGGCTCCCGGTATACACGTAACTATGGTCCCTGGTTTCGCTAACTTCACGTTCCTCAGAATGGAGCTACCTATCACCAGAGTTGGCTTCTCAGCGGGTGTGTCGCTGAGTGGGGAGAAGTGATTTGAAACGTGAAGTGGTTGGTGGTTAATCGTGGGCTTCGACTTAGACTTATGCTTCCTCCGGACAGTCACCCACCCTCCCGGCCGCTCGGGGGTTGCCGGGGGACGGCTATCAGGAGCGAACGCTACGTCTATGTGGTCCGCACCGGCTACGGGTGAGGGCAGGTTAACAGTAGCTACCGACTGAGCTTCCATGGTACGGAGCCGTGCTTCTAACTCACTAAGCCTCGCCTCCAATCTATCAAATATACTACACTTCTTACATGTACCATTATCCGTAAGGGAGGCAGAGGAATAGCTAAACATGTGACACACCGAACACAAAGAAGCAGGAGCGGTAGGGAGGGAAGACATCACTAGGTTAGCTGCTAAGCTAATGCTAATGGAGGTAACGTTGACGCTAGACAACGTCTAAGCAACTATTTTGATCAAAACAAAACACTTGCAAGATGGTGCACGTAGACTATAGATAATTCGCCGTTTGTACTGAAAAATACCACGGCACATTTCCAGTTTTGTCAACTTCTCCCGTCCTTTTCCACAAATCAATATGACCTGGTGCATTCGATGTGAGTCACAGAAGGCAGGGGGGCCTGTGTGCCACTACTCTAACACATGCAAGTTGCCTTTAAAAGTATTTGTTCGCTTAGGGATGCCGGAATTGCAATTAGTTTGCTTTTAAAACTGAGAAAATCCATTTATCAATAATCTAATAAATGTCATTATTGACTTGACGGATTCAATTTGGGTATGTTAAAAACGTCACTTTGTAAGTGAGAAATGATGCTCCTCACTCACTATTTATTAACCTCAAGACGAGGAAACAGGAAGTGCATGTTTTAGGCTCACCTCGCCCACGTGAACCCAAACTTTAAATCTCTGCAGGATGTCAGAATAACCGCTGGGTCCTTATGCTACTGAACATTAAGCCACTATCGATAGATGCATACAATTAAAACAGTTCTCTGAATGTTAACTTGTCTCTTATAATGTCACGATCATGGAGGGTAACTTGTTTTTCTATACAAATTTGGTTCAAATATTAATGTGCTGGCAGCAGCAGATTTCATTAAAATAAATATTATAACTGCTACTGTGCTTACAGTTACAGTTTTGAACGGATCTGTTCTTATTTTTGTTCCCATATCTGAGGCAGCCACATCACAACATTCAGACACCAAATGACCATAACAACAGCAGTCAGTAAAACATTGTGTGTCCCCCCCCCTCCCCCCCAGAGGACATTGTGTCCGTTGCAGAGAGGTTCACGGCGGATGCACAGCTGTCGCGTTATGTCATGGTGGCATTAAGGATCAGCTGTCTCTAGATTCCTCAACACGGCTCAGCAGCAAACAGGGTTTTCTATTCCACTTTCTTTGTTTGTCTGTGCGGAGTAAGAAGAATGATGCATTATTCATAGAGTACAGTGCGGTGCAGGCCTCCATGTTTTGATGGTTTATTCATACTGCTGTGCCATAAGGAGACGGGGAGGCTATGTGCAGTGAAATGTATGTCTGTAGTATTGAAGTAGCGTTGCTGCCATGAAGTCACAGCTTGTTGTGATGAATGTAAGCAATTTGAGCCCTGTGTGACCTTTCACTGAGCTGGTAATGCACGGCAGTGTGATGCTACTGATGTCACACTGCCGCCTCAATGGAGCAACTCCCTCTGTTTAAAAATCAGATCCACACTTTAAAAAAAGTCATTGTAATGGTTGGATTATTTAAGGGATTGGGTTGGTCCTTGATGATATTGGGATCTTTAATCTCCTTATAGCTTACAAAGTGCCATAAGATGGATACAACCTTGTTTCCAGGCTTTATGCTAAGCTAAGCTAACTAGCGGCTGGCAACAGTTCTATGGGAAAGTAACGGACAGGTACGAGAGTAGTGTTGATGTGATTTCCTATGATTCACGACATCAAAGCCAATATCATGTTGCCATAGTATTTCTTTCAATTCCATGTGTGTTTATAATGGGAGGATTCCAGGTGTGGATACTGACAC
This sequence comes from Apeltes quadracus, assembly GCA_021346845.1. Taxonomy (NCBI): domain Eukaryota; kingdom Metazoa; phylum Chordata; class Actinopteri; order Perciformes; family Gasterosteidae; genus Apeltes; species Apeltes quadracus. The sequence continues at coordinate 1,605,736 of CM037919.1, read as the reverse complement.
GTGTGCACGTCATCACTTCCGCTTTGCACAGCTACACAGGTCTTTCTTCATTAACGCTGTACAGTCTTGCATGGAACCTTTTCTTATCAGGGATTAGCTGTGCACTTTATTTACAGGCTCTCCTTCTTATCTCGTCGCTTCTCCAACTAGCCTCCGATCAGTTGCTGTTAGTGGGTGTGTAACTAAAAGCAACACCAGCCAACAATAAAGATCATGTTGACCTGTGCGTGGGAGTCCTTCTGTGTGTGTGTGTGTGTGTGTGTGCGTGTACTTGCTCTGCTCTGTGACCTTTTCATTGACCTTTGACCCTTCCCCAGCCTTTGCATCCATTTGAAGCGCTGGTCTTTGTTATTCTTCCCACAGTTCCGTGTGCCGCAGCCCCCTCACCCTGTGAGCAAGGTGACGCCCCCCAACCAGCCCCCCCATCACTGGAGGAGGGACACACACATGGCCGAGTCGCACCGCCTGCCCTGGGTAAATACACACACACACACGTAGACACTGAGCACAAAAACTGTGCAAATACACAATGTTTATGTTCATGCATAAAAAAGGGAATTGCTAAATGTGCCAAAGGCAGGTTAAGCCACGACTCAGGGGAGCGTAGGACAGCAAACTAACTTCTATCCAGTGCCCTTGACTTCTATCCAGTGCCCAGACTTTTGATTGAATTTTTTTCGATTGATTGAATCACATTAAAAAAATCCCTGGCATGTTTTAGTGCAATGTAATATTCTGAACCAACATTTAAAATGCTGCAGGCTTTTAAAGGAAATATGAGGCGACACTCTTAAACTCATGTTACATCCAAAGGACAGCTGTTATTAATCAGGAGACAAGTGTTAGCGGCCCTGGATGCACTTTAGGCCCCGCCCTGTAGCTTGTTTGTCCCTGACCTTTCTAAAACTGAAACCTTCCTGTGGTCTGAGTTAGCAGACCCGCTGACAATCAGGGGTCCATCAGGGTCCCTACCTTCACTTTCACACTAGCCAACGAAAGCTATTCCTTGTGCGGCCTGGTGCCAGGTGGCCCAGGGATTTACTGTTTGTTGGATGACGTTGCATGACAAAGTCGAGCTGAGATCAGTGTCGTGCTGGTCCGACCCGACCTCCAATCACAGCGGCTTGTACAGTGAAGTGGCATTTATGTCCTTGAACGAGGCTTCGGTATGAGGCCAGCCACACATTACATACAGCATCCCATGTGTATCGTGCACATTGCTTTCATGTTATTGAGCAAACAAATAGACGTGCATGGTTTTACACAGCGAGACGTACTGCCTGCTGTCTCTCAAACACACACACAGTATCACACTCAATCTGTACCGGATGTGTGATTGTGTTTGTCATTTAGAATTCAGATACAAGTTTACTATGAGGAACTCAATAACAGGTTATCATCCGTACAAGTCGATTATTGAATGCTAACCCTATACGAGGTATAGGCATAGCATTCGATAATTGACTTGTACGGACTAGTCCTTCGAGAGGAGCTGGTATGGAGTCGTATGGTAAGTATTTTTAAAAGTCTTCTGTGATAAATTCTGGGTTCGCTAACTAGGTCCTTGGTGCATTGTTTTATGTGTAGGGACCCTGAGCAAGCTACTGACGAAGTTTGGTGCTGTTTTGAACAATATTACTGGTTGAAAAAATGCTATTGTGAACGCGTTTGGCCATGTCCGCCACTGATTCGCGATTTGGGACTGTAGCATATTTGGGCCAATATCTGTATTGGTTGATCGACGAAAGATACTGTCTCCACGTAGCCTGGCTAACGTCATACCCTGATCTCAAATGAGACAGGGTCTGAACCACATGTTCATTTCCTTGTGTTTGAGGCGTGGTTTACGAATGCCCAGAGCCGTTTATTGGGCGATTCGAATGTCTGTCAAATGCGCCTGTTCCTAGCTCATAGCCAATCGTTTCAATTATACCTCATGACGTATGTACACCGACATAAGTTCTACGCGGAAGAAGGCGATCGGCCAGAGAGTTATGTGTACAAGATGTCGTTCACCATAACCTCTGTCCTCCTCTGTCGAGGGCCGTGGGGAGGTGGGGCTGGCGCTCGGCTCCGCACACCTTCGCGGATACGGGCGGATACGGGCGCATAAGGTCCGCGGAAGTTTGCGGAAGTGGGCCGTAGTTTGGGGACCCCTGGTATATATGGCCACTCTACAGAGTTTATCCGAGAGGTTAGCGTTGTTAGGGGTGACAGTCGCACAGGAGTCAGGGAAATCAACAAGATCCTGCCAGCGTATATGCAACGTTATCGTCTTGCTGCACCCTCCCCGCTCTGTGATTGGTTCCCTATCTTAGGGGCAAATCTGGAATTAATGTAATTCTGATGCCTTTATTTTTCCATAAACAATATTAGAAATTTGAATAAAGTTATCCATGATCCTTTTCATCGGGTCGAATCCACGCAAACGTCAGACAAACGACCACAGGTTCTCCAGAAGGAGTGCGGGGTTTGGAAGCAGTACCACTTTGATCCACAGGGGGCGCCACAATCACCACAGAGGTCAGACGGACACAGACATTACTACCAAGATGGTGTTCAAATGATCAGATTCACCACTACTGAATGTAACACAATATGACACACAAATGACATACAGCAGACTGAGCCAGATGTCTAATCCAATCTAATGTAAAGAGACATTACATCAGCGTGATGGTCACACGTTACTCATGTCCAACACATATCATGGGTTTGTTTGTATTGTATGAAACGGTCACGAACATAAAATTGTGCAAAGTGTGTAATGTGAACACAACATGTGTTAAAGGACCTTAATTCTGACTACATTAGTGACTGTAGAAGCTCTCAGCACACAGGGAACACACTATTGTACTGGCATGAATGGATTTATTCAAAACCTTAAGAAATGGTGGAGAGAGTAAGCGAGGACGAGAGAGGCAGACGGACAGCAAGCAGTGTGATTTATGGTGAGGAAGTAAGCATGAGGATAACGGAACAAAAAACGGCTCCATTTACACCTGCAGCGAGAAAATCCCAGACTGCACTTCTTCAGGGAAAAGCCCAATATTACCACCCAGTTCTTCTTCTACCTTCATCGAATGGTTCGATTGGGTCAAATTGAGCTATTTAGCTTAATTATTGGTCACTTAAAGTTGTACTTGAAGCCGACAGGAATGCATGGATGGCTTTAATTGTTAAAGGCTCCGGTGGTATTTTAGCAGTGATTAAGTATTCTGTAGCTCATGACATTGAGACATGTGGGGCGGGGGGAAATCTGTGAGACGCACCCACACTGTACCAGTGATGATGATGATGATGATGCACAGGGATGGTTTCTGTGTAACACTGTAATACATCAGAGCCTGCAGGAGGACAACAGAGACACTCAGATGTCTTTTCCACCTTTAATTACGCCAGTAAATCCAGCTGGCGAAGGCGGTTTAGTGTCACAGAGAATACGGGAGATTCAGGGTTTTTAGACTGGATCCATATTAAAGAGCCTTTTGCGTCTCTTGGGAGGTGCTGAACTGCCCTGTTAGTAGTTTAGTTTATTACGTTCTTTCTTATTAGGATTTATTGTAGTGTAGTGTATATATACTTCATTCTTACTTTTTAACTAACTCAGCCGCAATCCTGCTGTTTAAAACAGCTGAACATTATGGGGGGGTTTCTCCTGTTCAAGCAACTATGGTTGAAACTACATCTCATTTGTTGTGGACTACCTTCAGTCGCAGATTAATGGACTTTACCTGCTCAAGTAATGATTTAGAGTAGCTCCAATAAACTACAGTGTCTAAATGAACCAACGCATAGTAGATTTGACCACCTTGATATACAATTCCAAACCGCGTCCTCCGTTCACACCAACAGAAAACTCAAACACGCAATTTCCCTCTAGGCTTAATGAAGCAGCAGCCACCTGTTCATCCATATGATTTGTCGCCACCTGAGATGTGTTAGCGCCTTTGTAGCAGAGGGGTTAGCCAAAGGAACAGCTGTAATCTTACTAAAACTGCAGGGAGGAAGAAAAGGTAGCAAAAATAAATCAAATGTGTTCAAGTAAATGTTCAAGTGTCTGAAAATCAGCTTTCTCAGGTGACCAGCAGGGGGCATCTCCTCTGGTCCCATAGAAGTCTATGAGAAAATGACTCTACTTCTCTCTTCATTTGTTCCCTCAGTAAACATTGTAAACATTAGTTTATGGTCTCAGTCTCTAGTTTCAGGTGGTCTTCAATACAGCATGATGTTCATTTAGTAAATGATGGTCCATGCAGAGTCTTTAGCATAAAGGGATGCTTTAGGCCGGGGCTACACAATGCTGACATGTACGCTGCAAGAGCTGTACTGTCTGTTGCACTCATCCATCCATTCATACATCCATCCATCCATCCATCTTCAACTGCTTATCGCGGGGGCAACAACTAGAACTTGAACTCCTTCACTTGAGGTAAGGACACGCTTCCATCGGTTTCCTGCTGAGAACCGTGGCCTCAGATTTGGAGTTTCTAACCCTCATCCAACTGCTTCACACTCGGCTGCGAACCGCTGCAGGGAGAGTTGGAGGTCACAGACCGAGGATGCCATCAGGACCACATCATCTGCAAAAAGCAGCGATGAAATCCGCAGCCCCCCGAACTGTAGACCCTCCTCCCCCCGACTACGCCTCGATATCCTGTCCATGAAAACCACAAACAAGATTGGTGATAAGGCGCAGCCCTGGCGGAGGCCAACCTCCACCGAAAACGCCTCTGACTTACTGCCGAGCACCTGAACACAGCTCTCGCTTTGGGTGTACAGGGATTGGATGGCCCCCAGTAAGGACCCCCTCACCCCGTACTCCCGCAGCACCTCCCATGTTTTCTCTCAGGGGACCCGGTTATACGCCTTCTCCAGGTCCACAAAACACATGTAGACTGGATGAGCAAACTCCCAGGACCCCTCCAAGATTCCTGCAAGAGTAAAGAGCTGGTCCGTCGTTCTACGACCAGGACGAAAATTGCATTGTTCCTCTTCAATCCCTGGTTTGACTATCGGGCGAACCCTCCTCTCCAGCAGCTTGGAGTAGACTTCACCAGTAGCATGATACCCCTGTAAGTAGCACACACTCTCTGGTCCCCCTTTTTGAAGAGAGGTACCACCACCCCGGTGGTCTCACTCTTCCGCAGCTCTGAAACTGCTGCGACTACCTGCTCCTCCGTATGCATCGGATCACAAGAACATCACCACACCTGTCCTTCAAATGAAGTGTAGGATTGGTGTTAAAGTGAGGAGATATAGTCACGCAACTCATAAGTCAACGCTGCATTCTGGGTCAGAGACTGAGGAAGAGAGAGAGCGATGAAAGGGAAATTGGTGAGGAGAGGGGCGGGGGCTAAAGAGGGCTTGAAGGAGAAGGAGAGCGAGAGGCTGGTGTGGCCAGCAGAGCAGAACAGGCTGTCAGTCTCCATCAAAGATCTCCTCCGTCAGATTAGTATGAGAGGCCTACTCTCTCTCCTTCTGCTGCACAATCCTCTCACTCCATTTCCTTCTTCATTTGTCTTCCCTCACAGAAGAATTCATACGCCACCGCTGCTGCTTTTCTTTTTGCTCGTCAGATTAACTTTTATAGATTATTTTAAAAGGGGGCGGGAGGCTGTAGTGCTGAGTGCAATTAGTGATAATTAGTTGTTGACAGAGGAAGAATGACATCATGACACGGACTGGATGTCGTATCTGTCCCTTTAGTCTCCAAGTCCTGTATGTTGTTCATGTCGATGTCACTTGACTCCTCATCGTCTCTCTTTCCTGTGTCTCTTCAGTCCTACTCAATGGGCGGCTTGGGCGATGAGGACTTCAACATCCCGCCCATCACTCCCCCCACCCTGCCGGACCACATGCTGCCCCCCCACCTACCACGCAATCCCCGCTCTGGACCGTACCACCCTCTGGACGGGCCTTCCAGCTCCTACCAGCTGCACGACGGGCGCTCCTTCAGTCCAGATGGGGGCCCCATGGCCAGCACGCTGTCGGTGGTGAGTGCCCCCCCCCCTTGTTACGCTGGATCCTCATACATACGCACACACACAGTCCAGTAGTCTTCTATGAGGACGCCTGGTTTTTAAATAACATCAGAGTTTGACTGCTCGTTGCACCATACTGGAAAGCCCACTTCCCTCCGGCAGTGAATCTCGCTTTCCCACAAACACCCCTTGAATATTCACGCAATTAAAATACTCTCATTTTTTAGACAAGGTGGAGCTTTCTGAGCTTAAGCTCATGAATAAATCAACCAATCACGCTGTTGAGAATCTGCTGTTCTGCTCTGTCCAAACCCCGTTTGCATGGTGTTTATTAGTCATACAGATACATACATGCTTAGTGTGCAGCATGGACACATCCATTTCCTGTCTGTTGTATGGAACCCTTTGATGCGTATGATCAAAACCTTTCTTAGTTTCACTAGTTTGATGTCAGATTTGGACTAAAATTCATTATTTTATTCTTTACCAACTTATCATACAATATTCATCCGCTGTGTAGCTGATTTATTCCTTCGTCTGCATGGGGTGCACATAGTGGCAGAAAGTCCTGCTCCGAGCTGTTGTTACAAAGGCAGACGTCTTCCCACCTCCCACTGTCTGTTGTCTTCATCTCCATATTGAGACTGCTGTAATGTGAAGCGCCTGAAACATCATGATGAAGGTGGAACTAGAAGAGACGGTTTGAATCCAACTGGTCTTTAAATGTGACTAACTAGTCGCTTAATGGTGGAGATAAGGATTTGTTCTCCGTCTCTCTTTCTCTCTACTTCTCTCCACCTCGCTTCTATATTCTCATTCTAAGATTCGTTTACTGCCAGGCCATGAATGATGGTTGCCTAGCAACCGTGCCTGGCTCAGCCTAATGGAAGGGGGGGGTTACGAAGACTCAAGTGAATGTATGTGTGTGTGTGTGTGTGTGTGTGTGTTATTCCAGAAAGAGGCAGGACCAGTTAATATAAAGACTGCTCTTTTCATTCTTTTTTTATTCCTCACTGCCTGTTGTATGTGTGTTTGTATAAATATATACTACAGATATATAGACTTCAATATGTTTCTATAAATCATACTATATTATGATATTTGTAAATAATGTGACACAATGATTGTATTGTATACAGATTGTATTTGACCACCTGTACTTATGTTACAGCTACAATAAATAAGAACTTTAGAGGTCCACTCCAAACCATCATGGTGGACATTTTGCTCTTATTAGTGTAGTTCTGATGTGTGTGTGTGTGTGTGTGTGTGTGTGTGTGTGTGTGTTTGTCACACAGTTATCTTAGCAAGTCACAAAAGGAAACAGGCGCAACCTGGCTAGTGAGGTGAAAAGAACCAAAGACTTGACTTAAAGTAACAGACAACTCTTATGGGGACTTTTATACATCTGTGAATGAGCTGAGATCCCAGTGCAGTAAGCACAGCAGCACCACAGTCCTGACGGGCTTCACTCTCACAGAAAGACCCACTCAAGAACCCACGGTGACTATCTTCATCAGACACACCCACGTGGAGCCTCTTCCCTGGAATGTTTAGCGGCCGCTGTCCCCCACCAAAGGAAAAGCATTTAAACAATACTTTATGGAGTTATTGAGCGACCTTTTGATCTTTCCTTTCCTTTTTAATTTAATGAATCAATTGCAGGTTTATCATAAAACAGATAATGTTATAAAAATCATATCAAATATAATGTAAAGCTAAATGCTGTCATCTTGTTCCTCTTTAACTCCTATTTAGGCAGTTTTATGAGGTACTGCCAGATAGTCAGAATTAGTAGTCAAATTATTCCTATTATAACTATCCTGGTGGCACCATGCTCACTTCATCTATGCACACGAACATAACGATGATCACCTGCCATCCCGAGATAAATGCAGTTCACAATGTGCTGAGATAAAGAGTACAAAACTAATAGCACAGCAGAGAAATCCCAGAAAGCTGCTGGCAGTCTGTGTCCACACGCATTGAGACCTGACGTTCAACATTTGATTGTGTACATATTCCTTGACCTTTTGTATCTCACGTGAGATTTATTCACCGTCTCCTGAGAGACGACGAGGTGAGACGGTGAGACCGTGTGGCCACTTAATGTCCAATAGAGCAGATGATGCAGCAGGACGTCCCATTGTCTCCTCCAGATGTTAGGATGGAGCCACTGGAGCTCAGTGGAGTTACATGCCAGCGTGAATTGATGTAAATGACTTGTGATCTCATCTTCTCCCTGACCTGTAATGCCCGTTGCCACGGTTACTATCAGATTTCATTAATAGTCGATCCCAGGCCGCTGCTAAGCAAAGGCAGACTGTTACACAAACTAGTTGTGTAGCTCACATAGTGTGTCAGCACAGCTTGTGTTCCGTGAGGGGGGGGACGAAGCAGGAGCCTGAAGCCACAGTCTCAAGCAGATATTTCACTTTTCCCCATGACTCAAGCTCTCCTCCTTAAACTGTTGAGTTGTGTACTCACAGGACCCCTGGTGTTTCCAATGAGTTCATGAATTAATACAGTATATTAAAACATCAAATTGTGTATCAATATTTTCTTGTACAATCACCATGCTTAGAGCATGAATGTGTGCAGAGGTTGAGGTCAGGGCTTCCAAAGGGAATTGACATCCAACATCCACACACTTCTTTGTTGTGGCTCCCAAACAAGCGACGTCATGGCAACGGCAACAGTGGAGAAGAGCAGAGATGGGGAAAGAATCAGGGGAGGATGCTGGTGGAAGGTCGGAGCCTGAGAGACCCGGTAGGACCAGCCAAGTGTTGCCCCTCCCAACACAAAGAGATGCATGTAGGACCCCCCAAGAAGAAAGATCTGAAGTACAGCCTGTTCAAAGGAACTAAGGGAAGGACGGATAATCAACCTTCTCTTTCATTTACTAACTCGCTGCACAGATGCAGCAGATGGTGAACTCGGACTCCCGGTTCACGAGCAGCCAGCAGCCAATCGAGGCGGCTCTGGGACCAAGGAGCCAACCGGGCTTAAGCCAGCAAAGCCAGTTGTCCACCATCAACCAGTCCCAGCTGGGGCTGAGTGGGAACTCTGTCCCCCATCACTCTCCCTCCCCGCCTGGAAGTAAGTCGGCCACGCCGTCTCCCTCCAGTTCAGCCCACGAGGATGACAACGAGGAGGGACTCAGGGTGAGAACACACACACACACATACACATTCAGATGCTTTACTGTGACAAATTGCCACTGAATACAGAAATGACTAATCACACAAACACATCGCTCGGATTTAACAAAGGGAAACAGTATGAATGAAGGGAAATATATGTACACACACACACACACACACAGAGTGGATAGTTGTATAATAGCACCCAAATGGAAGCTGGGTATCTGAAAGCAAAGCGCCTGTTGATATTGTGGGCCAATGACGTGTGCACCATCCTCATGGTTACATATGGAGGGATGGACCTTCACACAGCGCTCATCTAAACAGCAGCATGCACATCATTCATGTTGGATCACATGTCATTTATCCAAAGCAACTTTCAATAAGTTCATTTCAACCGCAATGAAAGCAACTCAGAAGAACCATAAACAAGAAAGTGCTATTTCGTCCAATAAGCCGATGTACAGCTCGTTGTAGATCAGAGCCATTGTAAGTGCTGCAGTGTGTTGGTGTCTCTAGTGGAGGGAGAGTCTGAAGAGGTGTGTCAAAAGTCTGAAGATGTAGAGGCTCTCTGCGCTCCTGATGTCATCACACAGTGCTGATCCGCTCTCAGTGAGGGAGGAACAAGCAGCTTGGCAGATGTTGAGATGGAGGCTTTGACCAGGTCCTGGATGGAGATTGGAGCCCATCCATTCACAGCCATGACTGTAATCAACAGATAGATCACAGTCATGTGATGTTACAGTGCATGCTGGGTCATGTGCAGAATAAGGCAACGCTGTGCTGCTCCTCCACTGAATCAGGAAATAAATCCAACGAGCTCTGGTAGTCCGCAGTGACGCAGTGTTACGTAGATACACGAGTCTCTCCGCTCACAAGTGGCTGAGGGGAGTCTACACAGGAGGACAATGTGCATGTCTCAGTCCTCTGGGGACACCAGTCATAAGAGCCTGAAGCAACTCTTAATTCTTCCCATAGAGCTTCCTGTCCAGTCATTTCAGGAATAACAGGACAAAGAAACGCTTATTCCTTATATTTATTCAATCATATTCTTGTCTAGACGTATACTGCATTACAACTCGGTCAGCTGACCTGCTCATTCATTATTAATTGGGATTCGTTATTGGCTAATGAAGTGCTATTCGATGGGTTAATCCCACCTCGTGTCTGAAATCATCATGAGATCTCACGCATGTGTCACCAAGACACTTGCTACATGTTAGCTGCACCCATTTAGCATTTGACTGTGAGCGCCTGTAATATTTCTACTAACACACACACACACGCACAGGTTGTGTCGAGGTCACATGTCAGTCATGTGAGAATGTAAGCAGCATGGAGGGGTGACCAGAGGAGTGCAGCGTGCACCGTGTGCATCCTCACTGCGACAATGAAGATGGATTACAGTCATTCACTGTGAAGTTCCAATACACACACACACACTCCGAGTTCTTCGGTTTATCCTTGCTAATCAATGCAAAAAAAAAGACCAAAAAATCTGTGGCTGCTCTGTGACAGCATGAGCAGCAATAGTGGTCGTTGTACTAGTGATGAGATTGTCTTAAAGGGTTTTATCCGAGTTCTTCGGTTTATCCTTGCTAATCAACGCAAAAAAAAGGACCAAAAAATCTGTGGCTGCTCTGTGACAGCAGGAGCAGAAATAGTTTCAAAAAGTTTCTTGCCAGCTGAAAAAGTGCAAGCATTGCTGTCCTAGAGGGTTTTCTCCGAGTTCCTCGGTTTATCCCTGCTAATGAACGCAAAAGAAAAGGGTGTGACGTGCCATCCGGGTGTGGGATGCTCACAAGTCCCTGGCTGGTGCTGCTACATTGAAGTCTGATAGTAATATTGGTTTTATCTGTAGCAACAACATATGTAGTAATGGTAGTTACAATAGTAATAGCAGCAATAGTGCTTGTTTTACTAGTAATGAGATTGTCTTAAAGGGTTTCCCCGAGTGCTTCGGTTTATCCTTGCTAATCAATGCAAAAGGGAGGGAGGGAGGGTGGGATCGCATGTGTCTGTCCCACAGGTAGGTAGGTAGGTAGGTAGGTAGGTGGGCGGCCGATCCCGGCCCGGCGGGAGCAGCAGCGGGGGCGCGAAGGGCCGCAGGGGCGGCACCTCCCCCCAGAGGGGGAGTAGGCTAGGCCGGACGGGTCCCCGGCCTAGGTCGGGCGGTGGGGATATGTGGCGGCCCCGCCCAACCCCAGCGCCTGGGAAGATGCCAGCTGGAGGTAATCAACCTCCAGCTGGACTAACGAGGTGCCTCTCCCAGGTGAAAAGGGAAACACGGGAGAGGCACAGGGAGAGAGAGAAGCACGGAGAGACACGTCGCCACGCGTAAGCGATGGCGGAGTTGGTGACAAACAAACGACTTGCATGTACCTTCGCCGCGTCTCAGCGTCCTCAATCCGGGTCCCCTGAGTACCCACCCCGTTACAATTATATATTCGGTTGCTTCATAAAAGCAAAAAAAATCAAGACATTTTGTATGACTGCTGCGGCCCAAATACATTGACCACCCGTCTAACCTGTCCTAGAGGGTTTTCTCCGAGTTCCTCGGTTTATCCCTGCTAATCAATGCAAAAAAAAGGGTGTGAGGTGCCATCCGGATGTGGGATGCTCACAAGTCCCCGGCTGGTGCTGCACTCATTCTAGCTTTTAGCGCCGGAAGAAAAAAACGGAAATCCCACAAACGTCATGAACGATGTGAATGAATGAGATGGTGTGAGATCCAATGCTGTTTACATGCATGTACAGGGACTCCTTTTCTCTAGACTACTGAAATGAGATGCACAACGTTTGATGGCTACAACTATTTTGTGCTGAAAGGCAGCCATTTACTTACTATTTATAATGTCACTGGTCACCGTATTATAAAAGCAATAAGGTACTTGAGGCATTGCTTCATCTTTAATAATATAATGGTTTGAGGGTTGCCTACAGCCTCTCGTACCTTATTGCTCAAGTATAGAAAGACACTCCCCTTTGTCATTTTTCAAAATGAGTTAAAACATCATGATTCTTACAAAATAATAAGAGATTACCTCATACATCACATTGCAACACGTTACCATGGTTACCAAACAACTCTTTTTGCTTTGCCTAGCAACAGTTGCTAAGCGACTCATTTATAGGCGGAGCTAATAAAATGCTTTGATCTGACCACCGATCTAACATTTGGGCCATTTACAGCTCAATCATCGATAAGAAAGACAGCTTTCTGTTGGGTACAGGAACATTGTTCAGTTCAGGACATAACATATAGTAGAATTTGTGTGCACAAGTGAATTTAAAAGAAAAGAAATGGGAGCCCTAATTTCTTTCGATTATCAAGATATTTTGGAGGACATGAACAAGGATGGATCCGACAATGACTTGGAATTTGACATTCCGGTCAGGGCAAATGACTGTAGCGAAAATGATGACAGTTGTTCATTGGACAGGTTGGGATGTGACAATTTGCCTGCTACGGAAGTAAAATACTCCTCAGAAGCTGACCTTGAACTGTTAAAAGAAATTCTGTGTAAATTTACGGCTTCATCCAACGATAAAATTCGCGATTTCGTCAGGAAAGCGCCCTGTGACAATTGGCCCAACTTATGTGTGATCTTGCACGAGCTAAGGGAGTCTGCGGGTGTGTCCAACCATCACTTGCAAAGTCACATTCCGGCCACGTCCAAAAAATGTCTGGAAAGCACGGATTGCACTGCTTTGGAAGAAGAAACTGAAACTTCGGAAGGACAAACTCCTTCAGAAGTTGATTTTAGACGGACACCAGAACTTGACTGCAACATTTCAAATTCAGAGTTGCCCGCCGTTACGGAAAGGGTCACAACAACCACGGACCCTATTCAGTCAGAAGCAGCTTCTATCCTAGAGGTGCAGAGAGAGCAGTATTGCACTGCTTCGGAAGGAGAAACTCCTTCAGAAGCTGATTTCAGACAGACACCCAGTCTGGAAAGCCAGTATTACACTGCTTCGGAAGGAGAAACTCCTTCAGAAGCTGATATCAGACAGACAACCAGTCTGGAAAGCCAGTATTACACAGCTTCGGAAGGACAAACTCCTTCAGAAGCTGATTTTAGACGGACACCAGAGCTTGAGTGCAACATTTCGAATTCAGAGTTGTCCGCCGTTACGTCAAGGGGCACATCCACGGACCCTATTCAGTCAAAAGCAGCTTCTATCCTAGAGGTGCAAGCTGAGACCGACACACAAAATCGGTGGGACGAATTAGGCTGCAGGACCGTGGTGGAGAAGCTAGTCAGTCGGATAACAGAGGATTCATTAGAAGCTGACTGCCACAAAGTCATCGTTGATTCACTGACGCAGCGGCTCCTCGAAAAGATCCAACATATTGATGTTGCCGTGGAGGCACGGACACAAAACATCAAGAAAGCTGACATGATAGCCTACAAGGATTTGCGGAGGATTTTTGGCTGTAATAGTACACTGGTAGTGTTTCTGAAAATACATTTGGGGCTGGTTCGTGAGCACGCCTGCGACGCCATGGTAAAGCACATGATAAAGCCAAAGAAACGCAGCGCGTTCAAAAGATTCTTGAGTGCCGTGGCAAAACCGTTCACCGCCTGTTGCAGACCTGCCTCACAAGATTAAGAGGGACGAGGACCGAAACTAATGCTAATTAGCTCGTGGTGAGGAGGTCTGTCACCGCTAGTGGTCGTTTTACTAGTAATGAGTTTGTCTTAAAGGGTTTTCTCCGAGTTCTTTGGTTTATCCTTGCTAATCAACGCAAAAAAAAGACCAAAAAATCGGTGGCTGCTCTGTGACAGCAGGAGCAGCAATAGTGGTCGTTTTACTAGTGATGAGATTGTCTTAAAGGGTTTTCTCCGAGTTCTTCGGTTTATCCTTGCTAATCAACGCAAAAAAAAGACCAAAAAATCGGTGGCTGCTCTGTGACAGCAGGAGCAGCAATAGTGGTCGTTTTACTAGTGATGAGATTGTCTTAAAGGGTTTTCTCCGAGTTCTTCGGTTTATCCTTGCTAATCAACGCAAAAAAAAGACCAAAAAATCTGTGGCTGCTCTGTGACAGCAGGAGCAGCAATAGTGGTCGTTTTACTAGTGATGAGATTGTCTTAAAGGGTTTTCTCCGAGTTCTTCGGTTTATCCTTGCTAATCAACGCAAAAAAAAGACCAAAAAATCGGTGGCTGCTCTGTGACAGCAGGAGCAGCAATAGTGGTCGTTTTACTAGTGATGAGATTGTCTTAAAGGGTTTTCTCCGAGTTCTTCGGTTTATCCTTGCTAATCAACGCAAAAAAAAGACCAAAAAATCGGTGGCTGCTCTGTGACAGCAGGAGCAGCAATAGTGGTCGTTTTACTAGTGATGAGATTGTCTTAAAGGGTTTTCTCCGAGTTCTTCGGTTTATCCTTGCTAATCAACGCAAAAAAAAGACCAAAAAATCTGTGGCTGCTCTGTGACAGCAGGAGCAGCAATAGTGGTCGTTTTACTAGTGATGAGATTGTCTTAAAGGGTTTTCTCCGAGTTCTTCGGTTTATCCTTGCTAATCAACGCAAAAAAAAGACCAAAAAATCGGTGGCTGCTCTGTGACAGCAGGAGCAGCAATAGTGGTCGTTTTACTAGTGATGAGATTGTCTTAAAGGGTTTTTTCCGAGTTTTTTGGTTTATCCTTGCTAATCAACGCAAAAAAAAAGACCAAAAAATCTGTGGCTGCTCTGTGACAGCAGGAGCAGCAATAGTGGTCGTTTTACTAGTGATGAGATTGTCTTAAAGGGTTTTTTCCGAGTTCTTCGGTTTATCCTTGCTAATCAACGCAAAAAAAAGACCCAAAAATCTGTGGCTGCTCTGTGACAGCAGGAGCAGCAATAGTGGTCGTTTTACTAGTGATGAGATTGTCTTAAAGGGTTTTCTCCGAGTTCTTCGGTTTATCCTTGCTAATCAATGCAAAAAAAAAGACCAAAAAATCTGTGGCTGCTCTGTGACAGCAGGAGCAGCAATAGTGGTCGTTTTACTAGTGATGAGATTGTCTTAAAGGGTTTTCTCCGAGTTCTTCGGTTTATCCTTGCTAATCAACGCAAAAAAAAGACCAAAAAATCGGTGGCTGCTCTGTGACAGCAGGAGCAGCAATAGTGGTCGTTTTACTAGTGATGAGATTGTCTTAAAGGGTTTTCTCCGAGTTCTTCGGTTTATCCTTGCTAATCAACGCAAAAAAAAGACCAAAAAATCGGTGGCTGCTCTGTGACAGCAGGAGCAGCAATAGTGGTCGTTTTACTAGTGATGAGATTGTCTTAAAGGGTTTTCTCCGAGTTCTTCGGTTTATCCTTGCTAATCAACGCAAAAAAAAGACCAAAAAATCTGTGGCTGCTCTGTGACAGCAGGAGCAGCAATAGTGGTCGTTTTACTAGTGATGAGATTGTCTTAAAGGGTTTTCTCCGAGTTCTTCGGTTTATCCTTGCTAATCAACGCAAAAAAAAGACCAAAAAATCGGTGGCTGCTCTGTGACAGCAGGAGCAGCAATAGTGGTCGTTTTACTAGTGATGAGATTGTCTTAAAGGGTTTTCTCCGAGTTCTTCGGTTTATCCTTGCTAATCAACGCAAAAAAAAGACCAAAAAATCGGTGGCTGCTCTGTGACAGCAGGAGCAGCAATAGTGGTCGTTTTACTAGTGATGAGATTGTCTTAAAGGGTTTTCTCCGAGTTCTTCGGTTTATCCTTGCTAATCAACGCAAAAAAAAAGACCAAAAAATCTGTGGCTGCTCTGTGACAGCAGGAGCAGCAATAGTGGTCGTTTTACTAGTGATGAGATTGTCTTAAAGGGTTTTCTCCGAGTTCTTCGGTTTATCCTTGCTAATCAACGCAAAAAAAAGACCAAAAAATCGGTGGCTGCTCTGTGACAGCAGGAGCAGCAATAGTGGTCGTTTTACTAGTGATGAGATTGTCTTAAAGGGTTTTCTCCGAGTTCTTCGGTTTATCCTTGCTAATCAACGCAAAAAAAAGACCAAAAAATCTGTGGCTGCTCTGTGACAGCAGGAGCAGCAATAGTGGTCGTTTTACTAGTGATGAGATTGTCTTAAAGGGTTTTTCTCCGAGTTCTTCGGTTTATCCTTGCTAATCAACGCAAAAAAAAGACCAAAAAATCTGTGGCTGCTCTGTGACAGCAGGAGCAGCAATAGTGGTCGTTTTACTAGTGATGAGATTGTCTTAAAGGGTTTTCTCCGAGTTCTTCGGTTTATCCTTGCTAATCAACGCAAAAAAAAAGACCAAAAAATCTGTGGCTGCTCTGTGACAGCAGGAGCAGCAATAGTGGTCGTTTTACTAGTGATGAGATTGTCTTAAAGGGTTTTCTCCGAGTTCTTCGGTTTATCCTTGCTAATCAACGCAAAAAAAGACCAAAAAATCTGTGGCTGCTCTGTGACAGCAGGAGCAGCAATAGTGGTCGTTTTACTAGTGATGAGATTGTCTTAAAGGGTTTTCTCCGAGTTCTTCGGTTTATCCTTGCTAATCAACGCAAAAAAAAGACCAAAAAATCTGTGGCTGCTCTGTGACAGCAGGAGCAGCAATAGTGGTCGTTTTACTAGTGATGAGATTGTCTTAAAGGGTTTTCTCCGAGTTCTTCGGTTTATCCTTGCTAATCAACGCAAAAAAAAGACCAAAAAATCGGTGGCTGCTCTGTGACAGCAGGAGCAGCAATAGTGGTCGTTTTACTAGTGATGAGATTGTCTTAAAGGGTTTTCTCCGAGTTCTTCGGTTTATCCTTGCTAATCAACGCAAAAAAAAGACCAAAAAATCTGTGGCTGCTCTGTGACAGCAGGAGCAGCAATAGTGGTCGTTTTACTAGTGATGAGATTGTCTTAAAGGGTTTTCTCCGAGTTCTTCGGTTTATCCTTGCTAATCAACGCAAAAAAAAGACCAAAAAATCGGTGGCTGCTCTGTGACAGCAGGAGCAGCAATAGTGGTCGTTTTACTAGTGATGAGATTGTCTTAAAGGGTTTTCTCCGAGTTCTTCGGTTTATCCTTGCTAATCAACGCAAAAAAAAGACCAAAAAATCTGTGGCTGCTCTGTGACAGCAGGAGCAGCAATAGTGGTCGTTTTACTAGTGATGAGATTGTCTTAAAGGGTTTTCTCCGAGTTCTTCGGTTTATCCTTGCTAATCAACGCAAAAAAAAGACCAAAAAATCGGTGGCTGCTCTGTGACAGCAGGAGCAGCAATAGTGGTCGTTTTACTAGTGATGAGATTGTCTTAAAGGGTTTTCTCCGAGTTCTTCGGTTTATCCTTGCTAATCAACGCAAAAAAAAGACCAAAAAATCTGTGGCTGCTCTGTGACAGCAGGAGCAGCAATAGTGGTCGTTTTACTAGTGATGAGATTGTCTTAAAGGGTTTTCTCCGAGTTCTTCGGTTTATCCTTGCTAATCAACGCAAAAAAAAGACCAAAAAATCTGTGGCTGCTCTGTGACAGCAGGAGCAGCAATAGTGGTCGTTTTACTAGTGATGAGATTGTCTTAAAGGGTTTTTCTCCGAGTTCTTCGGTTTATCCTTGCTAATCAACGCAAAAAAAAAGACCAAAAAATCTGTGGCTGCTCTGTGACAGCAGGAGCAGCAATAGTGGTCGTTTTACTAGTGATGAGATTGTCTTAAAGGGTTTTCTCCGAGTTCTTCGGTTTATCCTTGCTAATCAACGCAAAAAAAAGACCAAAAAATCTGTGGCTGCTCTGTGACAGCAGGAGCAGCAATAGTGGTCGTTTTACTAGTGATGAGATTGTCTTAAAGGGTTTTCTCCGAGTTCTTCGGTTTATCCTTGCTAATCAACGCAAAAAAAGACCAAAAAATCTGTGGCTGCTCTGTGACAGCAGGAGCAGCAATAGTGGTCGTTTTACTAGTGATGAGATTGTCTTAAAGGGTTTTCTCCGAGTTCTTCGGTTTATCCTTGCTAATCAACGCAAAAAAAAGACCAAAAAATCTGTGGCTGCTCTGTGACAGCAGGAGCAGCAATAGTGGTCGTTTTACTAGTGATGAGATTGTCTTAAAGGGTTTTCTCCGAGTTCTTCGGTTTATCCTTGCTAATCAACGCAAAAAAAGACCAAAAAATCTGTGGCTGCTCTGTGACAGCAGGAGCAGCAATAGTGGTCGTTTTACTAGTGATGAGATTGTCTTAAAGGGTTTTTCTCCGAGTTCTTCGGTTTATCCTTGCTAATCAACGCAAAAAAAAGACCAAAAAATCGGTGGCTGCTCTGTGACAGCAGGAGCAGCAATAGTGGTCGTTTTACTAGTGATGAGATTGTCTTAAAGGGTTTTCTCCGAGTTCTTCGGTTTATCCTTGCTAATCAACGCAAAAAAAAAGACCAAAAAATCTGTGGCTGCTCTGTGACAGCAGGAGCAGCAATAGTGGTCGTTTTACTAGTGATGAGATTGTCTTAAAGGGTTTTCTCCGAGTTCTTCGGTTTATCCTTGCTAATCAACGCAAAAAAAAGACCAAAAAATCTGTGGCTGCTCTGTGACAGCAGGAGCAGCAATAGTGGTCGTTTTACTAGTGATGAGATTGTCTTAAAGGGTTTTTTCCGAGTTCTTCGGTTTATCCTTGCTAATCAACGCAAAAAAAAGACCAAAAAATCTGTGGCTGCTCTGTGACAGCAGGAGCAGCAATAGTGGTCGTTTTACTAGTGATGAGATTGTCTTAAAGGGTTTTCTCCGAGTTCTTCGGTTTATCCTTGCTAATCAACGCAAAAAAAAGACCAAAAAATCGGTGGCTGCTCTGTGACAGCAGGAGCAGCAATAGTGGTCGTTTTACTAGTGATGAGATTGTCTTAAAGGGTTTTTTCCGAGTTCTTCGGTTTATCCTTGCTAATCAACGCAAAAAAAAGACCAAAAAATCTGTGGCTGCTCTGTGACAGCAGGAGCAGCAATAGTGGTCGTTTTACTAGTGATGAGATTGTCTTAAAGGGTTTTTTCCGAGTTCTTCGGTTTATCCTTGCTAATCAACGCAAAAAAAAGACCAAAAAATCTGTGGCTGCTCTGTGACAGCAGGAGCAGCAATAGTGGTCACACTTCACGCTGCAAGACTGAGCCCCCCATCCCTCTGCACTTCAGTGTCTTCATCCTTTAACTCACCGGCCTTCTTCTCCGCACAGCTGGTCAGCGGAGAGAAGAGGCCGGCGGCAGTGGACATCGCCAAGAAACCCAAAACACCAAAGAAGAAGAAGCGAAAGGACCCCAACGAGCCGGTGAAGCCCGTGTCGGCCTACGCCTTGTTCTTCAGGGACACGCAGGCCAACATCAAGGCCCAAAACCCCAACGCCACCTTCGGGGAGGTTTCAAAGATTGTGGCGTCCATGTGGGACGGGCTGGGCGAGGAGCAGAAACAGGTGGGTCCTCCATCTCCACGGCAACTGCCTCTCTGACTCCTCCCACCAAAGATTTAACAGAACATCGTCCTCTGTTTCAGCTGTACAAGAAGAGGACAGAGACGGCCAAGAAGGAGTATCTGAAGCAACTGGCTGCCTACAGAGCCAGTCTGGTGTCCCAGGTACACACACACACACACACACACACACACACACATGGAGTTTGCTCACTGATTTTCGGTCCTTTTCTGTCCTCCAGAGCTACAATGATCCCTGTGAGATGAAGCCGCCCCACCCTTCCTCCACGCCTCCCTCTTCCTCTTCCTCAATGTTTACCTCCAAACCCTCGGTGTACCCTGGTAGCATGGGGGGCCATCACCCTCACTCCCTGCCCCCCCATGGCCATCAGCACCCCAGCATGTACATGCAGTACCCTCACCCTTCCCACGCCTCCAGCCCCGGCCCCACCCACCCCCAGATGCACCCCCAGCTCCAGGCTCTGTCCTCAAGGGGCACGGTGCCACGGCCCAGCGTCCCCCACCAGGGACTTCTGTCCTTCGGCGGCATGGCGGCGGCGTCCCCCCCTCCTCTCCAGGTCAGCCCTCCTCTCCACAGCCAGGCTCACCTGGGGGGGCTGCACAGCCCCCACCAGCAGCACCAGCAGCACCAGCAGCTCAGCGCACACTCGCCTGGCGTCCCACAGGTCAGTGTCCTCTTCCTTTGACAGAGGAGGAATGCTATCACCATTCCATTTCTAGATTCACACACTCTGCTGTTTCCACACTAGCTGTCTTTATAATTGGCATGTGTTTGTGTATCACTGTACTCACTATGGGTGTAACAATCCATCTATTACATCGATGTATCAATTTATATTCCTCCGATCCAACTACACCGATCTGTGCTCGGCGAGTTGGCCTTATGGACGACATATATTGATCTGACATTGTTTTAAAATGTAATAAATCGATTTTATCGATACTAGGAAATATCCCATTGGATTTAAGCACGTCAGACTTTTTTTTTAGCACTTTTAATGATAAAGGCTGTCATGGACTGAGCCGTAACCCACCGCCGTCCCGAGCCCCGATTCAACTTCCGGGTTTAACGGGCAAAGCCGAGGGGATGTTCCACAGCGGTTGAAATAAGAGGGGTTTTGCCGGGGTTGGTAGGGGGAAACCATTATTGCAGGGTTGTTTTCGTGTGTATCACTAATACAGCGTTTTTTCTGCTACACTGCTACAGCAGTGTTTGCACTTTATTCAAATAAAATGTGAATGCATTTTCCATTCATTGTTGTTTACTTGTTTATTTATATTCAGAATTAATTGATACCTGATTCCATTACAAGAAACAGCAGGAATCTAGGAAACTTCTCCTGCACTGTTCAGTATCCAGGTATTTATTTCAGTCACACTGGTTGAATTTTTGGCTAAAAAGTTACTGAATCGATTTCAAGTCACTGAATCGTTTGGGATTGTATCGTTTTAAATGAACCAATATCGTTCTTGAATCGTATCGACAACCACGAATCGTGATACAAATCGAATCGTTGTTAAAACGAATCGTTACACCCCTAGTACTCACCATCATCATCAGCCCCCTTCAAAGTGTCCCTGAGGTAACAGCATCTGGCTGAATGGAGATGGGATGAATAGATCAGCCCAGGAGACACACAGTGTACATCAGATGGGTGCTAGAGGAGGCGTCATCATTTCCTTGAGGACAGCGGACTTGATCATAACTCTATTAATCTTAATCAGCATGCAGGCGTTGGATGAGTGGACCTCTGTTTCTTCTACCAGCTTTCTATTTGAGTCCTCATAGACCGCTCAGTCTCATATTATGCTTTAAATCCCACACTCCCATAATCCCCCTCTCTCCATCCGCCATGTTTTTGCATATTTTTGCAATAAAAAGAGAGAGGACACAGTGACAGAGGCTGAAAGTTTTTTTCCTTTTCGATGAGTGAGGAGTGAGAGCTGATGGGGGAAGGGAGAAAGAGAGAGAGGGAGAGACAAAGGACGCAGATGGGTCTTTGTGAAGGAGTGAAGGAGAAGAATTTGCTCGACAATGGATGAATAGGTGAGGAAGAGGAGGAGAGGGGGGAGAACCCAACCACCTGCTGTCCTCCTCTTTCTCCTCTTTCACTCACAGCACTCAGATTAACTTCCCTTTCAGCCTCCCTCTCTGCCTGCACACACACACACACACACACACACAGTGCTTTTTCTCTCCATGTCTCTCTCCTCCCTCAAGTATCTTACGGTTAGAGACATGCTTGCCAACTTTTCCTCCTTCTCTTCCCCTGCTTTCTGCTCTCTTACCTTCTCATCTCCTCTACACTGCCCCCCCCCGTCTGAATCCCACTGTTTGCATGTTGGTAATACAGGCGGCAGAAGCTCCATTCAAAGTCCTTCTAAACTCTGTATGAGGTTGTAACTCTTCTTTATGGACGTACAGGCTACTATCACGGGAGCCAGCACTGAGACAATGAAAGGTTTTCCAAAGGGACCGTCATGGGACCTGCCTGTGTTGTTAGAAAGCAGCTGCCTCATGGTTCCCCTCCCAAAACCAGGAAACCTAAGAAATCCAGTAATCAATAATGTAACGTTATTTAATCAGACACCCTTTATTCCGTTATAATTCCAGGGTTACCATCCATCCCTCCAGCCTGACTACCAGCAATTAGGGGGAGGAATGCTTAACGGTGGGGCGATGATGTCATCATCAGTGGACTACCATCAGCTCAGTCGACACTCACCCAACCACCACCCCTCTCTGGACTGGAGCAACGATTACCATGTCAATGGGTAGGTTTTTAGGGTCTCAAGACTAAAATCACATTTTCAATGACCTTCTTCACACTTTGCTACAGGTGTGACATCACTGTCTGACCACACCCATCACATGTGCAGGGCCAAGCAGGCTCAACCTTTGGATAGTCAGCTATCAGATCGTGTCCTCACTCAGTGTTTTGTCTCCTCCTCAGCGGCCTGCAGAGGGACAAACCTCTGTATCTGAGCTAATCTCAGGACAAAACCACTCCAAATCTTTAAAGGAGCGTGGCCACACAACAAGCCGGAGCAGCCACGGAGGACTCCCCCACCGAAACGCAAGGGACACCCGGGGACCTTTTGTGTAACTACCACGTCCCTTCTAAGGGACAAAAAGAGGAAGATGAAAGTTTCCGGTCCCTGCATGTTTCTTTTCTAACTGTTGTTTCCAGCATTGGACATACTGCTTTGAACCACGAGAATAGGTGTACATACTCCTCACAAAGGGAAATTCTGTCTAACGGCCTGTCCTCCCAAAACAAATGACACCCCATATGTAAAGACGCCGTTTACTGACAGCTCCAAAAAGCTCAGAGTAGCCGAGTGTAAATTACTGTAACATAAAGGTTTGAGCCAATTGACTCATTCTTTTGTTTTTCTCCTTTGGCGAGCAAAGTCAAGGGAACAATAAGTAACCAAATCCTCCTGGAACTGCTGTTTACGTGTGGGAACAGAGTGAGATGATGCCGTATGGACTCCAGTCCCACACGCAGCGCCGCTCACATCTAGACGCTACAAACTCATTGTATTCTAGTCCTTGAAAAAACAAAATGTCTTTAAAATCCCCACAATAAAAAATCTTTATTGTGGGGAGAAAAGAATCCAAAATAGGCCGCTGACAGCTCCTCCTCCCGGCATATGTCCGTCGATGATATTGATTCGGATCCAACTGTGTGTGTGTGTGTGTGTGTGTGTGTGTGTGTGTGTGTGAAGTGATAATGAGGAGGCAGATTGGTTGGTGGGGTTGCATGGTCTCTATGTCATCCCTATTTCTCTGTGCACAGAGACTATTTAATAAGAAACTATAACTGTTGCTGGGTTGGCTTTGTGTTAATGTTGTTTTTTTAATCCAATAAAAGTTTTGTTTTAGTGTAAATGATGATAATGATGAGAGGCGCATTTCTCTCTCTGCTCTGTATCTCTTTGTATTGTGTTTTTTTCTCTGGGCAACAACAACCATGAAGATTTTCTTATTTTTAGATTCTAATAATGTGTTTGAGAATAAAGTCAGCGCTGCATTGATGTGCAGTCATTACTCCTCCTTTGTTTCCGAGTGGTTTGTGACAGCAGCTCTAATGATAATGTCAACTGTGACCTCTGTAAGACCTTTGGGTCCCGGCCTTTGTACGGATGCAAAGCAGATCTGCTCTAAATGCAAAACAAATGTCTCTGAAGTTCCAGAAAATATGTATTTTTAATCTCCTGTTGTCAAAACAAGTTTAAACTACAATAACACTTTGTTGCCCACGTGAGCCGTGTAGCTGTGCTGGAGAGGGAGACGAGCAGACTGAATCCCCCCGAGGGTAAACATCAGCAGACACCGTTAGCGGCTACATGGGCAACATAGTGGCATTTTCCTCAGGAGTTGGTGGAGACCAAAGGGGAGCTGAAAGGAGGGTGGTGATGCTAACTGCTTATTGGACTGCATCTTCATCTGTCAGAAGCACCGCGCCTGCAATGTGGAGGGGTATCAGTTCAGGCTGCTGCTTTTTAGTATCACTATTCTCACACTCAATGTCCATAGTCATGAAATAAGCCAATTGTTCAGGGCATCCTGAAGCTCTTTTACTAAGGGGGAGGCTGAATCATTTCAACATTGTGACATACAAAGCTAACAGGTTTGATTCCGTTCACTCGGCCTTTTTATGAAATAAATGAATAATGTGAGAATTATGTGATTAAGCTGATTCGGTTGTTTGCATTTTGTGCTCAGAAAGTCTCATTGGCCTTCTATCCTGCCATGAAGATACCGCTGTGGACCAGGCAGCCTTCAGTGAGGACACACTGCCCCCTGCAGGCAGCTGCTTGCTGCTAAGTCCGATACATAACTGTCGATTAACCTTTCACAGATTTTGTTTTAAAGCATTTAAACAATTTTAACTGGAGCGATGAAGTGAATCCCGAACAATCATTTGAAGCAGGACCTGCACAGCTGTATAAGGCCTCTAATGCCTGAAGGTGCACTAAGGGTCAAAGCCCCAGTTGAGGTCTGGGGGCCCTGGATACTGTGGCAGAGGCTCTTCAACGCAACTTCACTGTATCGCTTAGAATCTGCCTTTTTTAATTTAACCTCGTTTTGAGGAACAGCAGCAAGCAGCTAGTTGTTGACAGCCAACGGTCCTCATAAACCCGTTGTTGCTACTTCAACCGGCAGACAACTAGCTCGTGAACAAAGTGGAGCCTCCTACAGCTCCAGATATTATTCAGAAACATC
This sequence comes from Apeltes quadracus, assembly GCA_021346845.1. Taxonomy (NCBI): domain Eukaryota; kingdom Metazoa; phylum Chordata; class Actinopteri; order Perciformes; family Gasterosteidae; genus Apeltes; species Apeltes quadracus. Next base: position 1,581,019 of record CM037919.1, on the reverse strand, counting down.
CCTGAACGAATGACTACACGTCTGCTCGGTGCGTAGTGGAGAAGCTTTACCTGCTGACCGGTTTAAGGTGATGAGGCCTGTGTTTGCTTTAAAGATCCCTCTGTTTCCCCCAATTAAACAAAGACAATATATGAATGCAGGCTTAAGTAGTTGCCTGTAGCTTTTTAGTGTCAATAATTATTGATTGATTGACGGCCGATAACTTTGAATGAGTGATCGGCTAGATTGTTTATGGCACGAAGAGCACAAAAAAGCCATAATGCTTTTGTAAATTGTCTCTCATCTTAGCGAATTGGCAGCACTCGTAAAAAGTGTGCGTCAGTGGGACAGCTCACGGCGGTGAAGATTTAGTAAGTGTCAACTGATCCATCTGTAGGCAGCGTTTAGAGGTCGGCCATGTGACAACCGCCTGGTGCCAAAAACACTAAACCCAATCCAGCAGTGACAACCAGAAGGCGACCTGAGGGTCACTGAGGTGTCAGTCCAGCAGAAAGTGTGTGTTTTCTCAGTATTTGATGTTCAGTAATACAAAAATGAAAGCGCTATGATGATGATGTTACTGAATCAAGATATCAACGATTGCCTCCACAAGGCTCTCAACATGGCGACTGGTGAGCTTGCAGACAAAACATCCAATTAGATGACTTTGAGCTTTTGAGTTATCCTAAAGCTAAAGTCTTACCGGGCAAACATGCATCAATGGTAACTGAGCAAACTGTGCAGCAGTTGAAGATGAATGGAGCTGAAGGTGAGATTTTGATAATAAAACCAAAGGATGAACTCTAAAACTTAAAAATAACACCAACCTTTTTTTTAACTTATGGTTTATGATTAGAAAAATAAATAAAACAGAAATCTCTGGAAGACTCATTGAGTTCAACGTGTCAAGAATGTATGACAGCATCCATGTCACTTCTCTCTTCATCTGACCTTCAACTATCTTAAATGACTTTAACGAATGTTGCTTCTGAACCTTCCAATCCATAACATGACACGAGCAGCTAGCGTATCTTCCTCTCCAGGGCGGTGGGTGGCCGGCTCGACGTCTTCTCAGGAAGCACCAGCCTCAGCTTCCTCCTTGGGGAGGATCCACCTTCCTCGGACAGGTACTCCTGCTGCAGCAGTGCAGCTGCTGCGTCCCCCGTGGAGGACACGCTCTGTGTGGACACACTAGGTGCAGAGGCACCTGATACAGACACAGCTGCTCCGTGCATGCTGCCTCCATACAACTCTGCAGCAGGTCGCTCAGCAGCTGACAGGACTGTGGGACCAGCATGCACTGCCTCAGTCTCGGTTTGACTGTTGTTGTTTGACAGACTCTCCACTGTGGTCACCGGTCCAGGAGCCAGAGGGGTCTCTGCGGACAAAGCACACCCACTTAAAGGAGCCTGAGTTGGGAGATCGTGACATCCTCCTACCTCAGTGGAAAAGACTGATACCTGATCAGTCTCCCATCTTGCCCCAGGAGAGCTGTCTGGAGGGGACTTGCTCTGCCAGTGGGACTGCGCAGGTGCAGGGTCAACAGGTGGGTTTAAACTCAAGGCCAGTCCAGCAGCCTGGGAGGTAGGAAGAGGTGAGTTCATATATACAGTGCTAGCTAGATGAGAGGTAGCAGGAGACGTGGGGCCGAAAACCGGTTGCTTTCTGACGCTGTCTGTCGCGCCGCTTGGAGCCATGTTTGGCCCACTGATTGCTACAGGAGCAACGGATTTAGCTAAACCAGTGGGGAGAAGCGATCCTGGGACTTGGAAATTCCCTCCTTGAAGGGAAAGGCTGATGCCAGTCGGTTGAGAGCTTGTCGAGCCAAGGAGGAAGAGATTGTTAGTGTGATTTTGACCAGCGGTGGATATGGTTTGCTGCAAGGAACTCTGAGCACTCTCCAAAACCACTCCAGCTCCCTGAAACTGAACACTCTCGCCCTGCAACATCTGTACTTGTCCAAAGGGAGGCACACAGGCTGATGGGTGGACAGTGTTGGCTGTATCGTCATAATTGGAGTCATCTATACTTCCCTGCCCCCTTTTCTCCTGCTCAAAGGACGTTTTACTTTCCTGTCCTCCTTTTCTTGTGTCTTCAGGTTTGTTCTCTTCCTCACGATCCTCATCCAGTCCTTTGTTCATGGTTTTGTCCTTGGTTTTCTTACCAGACTTTCCTACTGCCTCCCTCTCTCCTCTGACTTCTGCATCCTGCCTTTTGTCTTTACTCTTCTTTGAGCTGACTTTCTCTGAGTGTCCCAGCTGCGTTTTCTTCTTAGGATGGATCTGGATCTTTCCTAGTGGGTTTAAGTTCAGTTTAACCTTTGGTGACCGACTTGACAAGACTTCAGCTTTATGTCTCTTTCCTCTCTCCCTTTCTCGGCAGCTCCTCACTTCCTCCTCCCTCTTGCGTCTCAGGCTTCTTGAACTCTCCAGCTCAAACGTTACATTTCTAGTTTTTCTCCACAAGTCTGGGTTCTTTAACATGTCATACTCATTGTGGTTAACATTCCTACCCCTGCCAATCTGTCTGTACTGAGGATGGACACCTTCAAAAAGAGTCCTTCCTTGTCTCCTGTTCTGCTCTGGAGGTCTGTTCATCCTGTGGCAGCTCTCACAGGGTACCGTCTCATGTTCTCTGCTCCTACCTTCCATGTCGGTCCTGTTGCTCTCCTTAATTTCTATGTTTGTCTCATGAGCCTGGGCCTCTGGTCTCTGAGCAAAGGTTTCTTTCCGTGGATGTGAAGAAGAGTTGGCGTTAGATCGATGAAGACCCTTGTCCCGAATGTCTCTGCCCGTTATTCCCTGCTCAAGCCTCCTCTTTTCTTCCATCATCATCCTCCTCATTCCTCTTGTCTCTCTGTCCTCCTCCGTCTCTCCCTTTCCGTGTATCCTGTCGTTCCATCTCATCGTTTCTGGGCCCATCTCTCTCTGTCCTTTGGAGCTGTAGTCCCTAAAATGGCCATCGCCATCAGTTCTGGACTCGCCACCGTGGGCTCCTGTCCATGCATCTATCATCATGGCCTCTCTGTCCCAAGGATGGCTTCTATGTGCTTGCCAGAAGAGTTCCCTCCTCTTTTCCCCAACATCTCTGTGACCGATACGGTGATTCTCCACAGTGCTGCTTCTCTCTTCTTCTTTCTGTCTTTTACTTTCTTTCAGTTTCTTACTCCGAGACACTTGATAGACGATGAGGACTACCAGCAGGGTCAAGCACACACCACCTGAAGTACGGCAGGACTGGTCAGATGTTTATATTCATCTAAATAGATATACATGTAGCGTGTTTAACATTCAAATAGATATCCCTTGATCTAGAGAATTACTCTCTTAGAACACAGTAAGGCCACAGACATATTGCCTCAGTCCTATTTATTGCTTCCTAGTGTCGAACACCACATCGCCGCTTGAGGTCTTCCTTTCTCCAATTAGTGACCAAGCAAATTGGTGACTAGCAGGTTAGCTATGTCAACGGGCTGCTTTTTTGTAAATTAACATGCATGCTTGCTAAATTGCCAACCAGCTTGCTGACAAGTTAAATATAATAAAATGCATTTATTGGCAACAATATGTCTGTTGCTCCTAAATAAGCCAATTTAAAGTCACATGTGACACAGTGTAAACCAGTAGTTTGCAGTCGCTAACTCCCTAAGCAGCACCAATGTACGGTTAGCTATGGATAATGCACTGAAAATGTTTTTCTGATATACTAATTAGCACAGCTAAACTCAACGAATCAAATGATTCCTGTACAGTGTTTTGTGTATCATCATACCAATGAAGCAGATGACTGCGGTGATGGCCAGATCTCGGGCGTAACGGTGGGGCGTCACGCTGCCTCTTGCCTCTATCCGCACGGTGATGTTCTGATTGGACGGGACACAGTTGGCCTCAGTCAGCTCCAGCACCGTGGTTACTGCTGGGTTGTCAGCGCTCACACACACCATCCTATGGCCATTATATAGGGTCTGAGTACAGCGGAAGGGCAGAGGTGTAAGGTTTGAGTAAAGTAGTCCTGTCATTATCATTTAAATGACGGAAATAAGCTGAACCAGTAAGCTGTTAAACTGTCAATGTTGAGTAAAATCTCTTCTAATTGCTTTTATTTCATACCTGTATGATCAAACATTACTCATTATGTTTTATTCTACCTTGGAAGTCCTGGTATGTTTCATAGTTTGCAGTCCAAATAAAAGATGATTCTGCTGTGTTTTAAGGTTGAAGAAGTCCTGCACCTTGTCTGGCTGTTGTATGAAGGTGGTCAGCAAGGCAGCCAGTTCCAGCAGCTGACAGGAGCAGTTCCACGAGTTCAGGTCCAGGTTGAGGTTTGTCACCCAGCTGAGATAGGAAAAGGCCTCTGCAGGGGCAGAACTCAGACGGTTTCTGGACAGATCCAGAGTCTGCAGTCTGACCAACCCACCGAAGCTAAGATCACAAAACCGAATATTTACTGGGTCATAAATACATCTAATATTTTGTGAATGTGAATACTGTAAATTATTGGAAACTGTGTGCTCTTAAAAATACATTTTGAAAAAAGCAAAGTGAGAGATAGACTACTAACCTGTTTCTATGCAGATGATCTATCAGGTTTTCTGACAGATCCAGACTCTCCAGACCTTGGAGATCATTCAGGGGAAAGGATCCAGAGTCCAAACTGGTGAGCAGGTTCCCCTCTAGCTTCAGACTCCTCAGGGCCCTGGTACCTTTGAACCAGCCACCTTGGATCTGAACATCAACATCACGTTAAGACTTCACATACCTAGGTGTCTTTGTAGATCCATGTATTCCTCTCATTTCAAGAAGCTGAACTTGTCATTATGACTATGACAATATAATTTCTCCCCATCCACTGAATCACCCAATTGATTTAAGCTTTATGTGTTCCCTGAGGCATTGCCCACCATGCTGATGAGGTTGTGTCCCAGGGCGAGCACCTCTAGCCGGGTTAGATCGGTCAGAGCTCCTCCCTGTAGAGCCTGGCTGGCCAGGAGGTTGTGGTCCAGCAGTAAGGTGTGGAGGAACGGCAGATTTCTGAAGGACTGTTCCCCCAGCGCTGATATCAGGTTGTGACTCAGACCTGGAGGATTGACAGACATATCTATAGTATAAATATTAACATTAAAGCTACTGTGTATTATATTTCCCTTCTCGGGAGAGCATGAGGCCAGCAGATACCTTGTTGCTTCAGTATACAGTATAATGGCAAAATGCTACACATTTGTGCAGGTACATATAAATATACAAACACAAATAGGTACTTACTGACCTATGACTGTAACGTTGCTGAGGTCAGAGAGTGAAGAGGACTGCACTGCAGATATGGAGCCTTCTGTCAGCAGTAGTGCCTGGATTGTGTCTGGAGCATCTGCTCACACACAGTGAATCCACATAGCACAGTCCTCTTTAAATGTAATAAAATTAATGGACGCAATTACTTTTACCTTTTACTAGGGGTGTAATGATTCGTTTTTAACAACGATTCGATTCAATCACAATTCATGGTTGTCGATACAATTCAAGGACGATATTGGTTAATTTAGAACGATACGATCCGAAACGATTCAATGACTTGAAATCGATTCAGTAAAAAAAATTCAACCAAAAATTCAACCAGTGTGACTGAAATAAATTTCCTAGATTCCTGTTGTTTCTTGTAATGGAATCAGGTATCAATTAATTATGAATATAAATAAACAAGTAAACAACAATGAATGGCAAATGCATTCACATTTGATTTGAATAAAGTGCAAACACTGCTGTAGCAGTGTAACAGAAAAAACCCGTATTAGTGCTATACACAAAAAAACACCCCTGCAATAATGGTTTCCCCCTACCAACCTCCAAACCCCCACCCCCCCCCCCCTCGCTATTTCAACCCTTTTGGAACATCCCCTCGGATTTGCCGTGAAACCCGGAAGTTGAATCGGGCTTGGGACGGCGGGACCTGCATACTCCGTGAGCACTCACGGCTCAGTCCGCGAAAGCCTTTATCATTAAAAGTGCTAAGAAAAAAGTCTGACGTGCTTAAATCCAACGGGTTGTTTCCTAGTATCGATTTATTACATTTTAAATCGATCTTTGATCGATATATGTCGTCCATATGGCCAACTCGCCGAGCACAGATCGAAGTAGTTGGATCGGAGGAATAGAAATCGATACATCGAAGTAACAGCTGAATCGTTACACCCCTACCTTTTACTGTATACAGTGCGTCTGTGTGTGTTTGTTTTACCAAAAATATAAGCCAGTCTTTGACAGATGATGGCATCTTCAGAGCAGAGCACACAGGAAGCAGGGCATGACGGGAGCAAGGACACACGCTGGGCTCTGATGACTGACAGCAGCGACAGCAGGAAAATGCCTGCAGATAAACTCACATTATCTGCAAATACGGTAAAAAACCCTAAAGGCCCTAAATGTGTGTTAGTGATATTATACAGCAGTATCTGATTTGCTGCATTGCGTCCATTAATTAACACCTACTAACTAGTTCAAGTGAAACTTAATTACGGGAAGTGCATGAATTCATTATAAACACACACACACACACACAATGAAGATTAAAGAATGATGCTTAGAAGGATGTAAACAATAAGGAGCACCGAGCCTTATTTGTAACATAGCAGAGAGTTTTTATTAATTCACTCGGAATGTGATTTAAACACTAATACATAATGGAACCCGTAGTATTAATCAAAATGGAGGTCGTGCCAGGTAAAAAGTTGTAGAAATAACACCTCCTTTTAGAGAAGCTCTAGCGCTCTTTAGCGCTAGGCTAGTGTTGTTTGGGAAAAATGCCCTGTCGCTAAACATACTGTAGCATCTGATTTACTCTTTGCAAAGTGTACGCTGTTATTGACTCTGCATCTCGCAGGCACAACGCTGACTTTTTATGAAACGTGAACCTTTCAATGCGTAAGAACCTTATGGAATAGAAATGGTGGTCCCACATACCACGAAACCCTCAACCCTTAATAGTTAATGCGTAAAGTAATACTAATGTTCCTTAGCTGTTCTGTGAAACAGCTACAGAATGTTTAAAGTACTTAAGGCCCGTCAGGCTGGAAACGGAAGCAGGGTGTTAGACAATGCTATTTCCCATTTAGCCTACTGGGAAATCCATTTTGAACAGCACTTACAGGTCATGTTGTGTCACAGTAGAGGTGACATGGCGAGGATCTTCTGTAGGGCTGTAACCTGCTGCATCACTGTCATGATCTGATCAGCCAATGAAAACATATCATTACATCTTTGGAAATACACCGTAAGCACCGTTCTTCAGCTCCATATAGGTAAGCGTTCCTTAAATCAATACCATCATCAGTTTTTTTGTTTTTCCTCTAATTATGTCATAGGGTTTATGAAAAGCAATGAATCCAAACAGTAGTAATGTTATTCTAATGATCATACATTTGAAGTATCCGTGTTTTGTTAAATAAATGTAAGGGGTTATTACAAAGATTGACAGGAACGGAGGGTGATGTCTGACATTTGACACTTCATTTCTTGTTTGTAAAGAAGGCACATCAACAGAGAAAGAATAGAACCTTCTGGACTCCAATCATAGACAGCATCAGCGTGTCCTGTACCAAAGTCTTCAGGGGGGTATTGCACAAAAGTAGAATAAAGAAATCCAGGCTAAAGTGAAAAGGCGCCCCTTGACTTGATCGGTTGCACGTTCGGCGAGCCGGGATGAGAAGGGGGAGCTTAGTCCATCCAGGTGCACATAGCTGGGATCAGTGCATGTCCATAGTGTCTTAAGTAGACCACAGTATCGATCACAGATTCACTGATGCAGAAATGGAAAAACACGCCGCACGCAGCATATTTCTCACCTGCTGAGCAGCAACTTCATGGAAATATAGGAGAAGGTGAAGCATAAAATATGCAATATGCCAAAAAGGAATACGGCAGCTGTAATTAAACAGAGAGATTGTCTGGCAGACAATCGCGGACCGACTGAATTCGCAAGGGATTTAAAAATATCTACATACTAGCAAAGTTGTACATGTCAGGGTTGGTTGTAGGTGGACCGGAAGTAGCGAGACACAGGCGCGGACTTCCAAACAACAGGGTTTTAATCTCCAAAAAGGCAAACGCAGGGTTTCCAAAAGACAAAACTCACGATCACGTACACATACCACCAGGACAGGTTCGACAATGACGCGACACTGGATGACAAATTGACAGGACTTAAAAACACAAGGGAGGTGCAGGTGATTGGAAACAGGTGAAATCACTCAGACTTCGTGGGACCGGGACTGGGGCAGTCGGGGGCACAAGGAGTTGTGGGGCCGGGTTCCAGCACCATGCAGGCTTCACCACAGCTTAGGAATTGGCCCTTGTTGTAAACCAAGGATGGCCTGTGATGGAAGGGGTTCAGGGTGGGGCAGCTGACTCTGTTCCACCTGCAGAAACTTGTCCCTTCGTTTTCCCGTACTGCACCGTCTTGACCCATTTATACGGACAGGAAAGGTAATAGAGATATGTGCTGAGGACTTCAGTGCCATACACACACTTCTGACAGCACGGCAAATAGTGCCTTTATTTACAGTTTCGTCATGTAAAAAGCTCAGTGGCATACAGACCATCTGTGGGATGGTGAGGGCTTCATGCTGGTCCGACCTGTCCCCAAACACCCTCTCACATCTAAAGCACGTCTCAATATCAGTGCTTCTTTATCCCAAACGGGATTCAGAAATGGGCATGATGGTGCAGGAAGAAACACCGGTGAATGGCACTTCATGTATCGCCCTCGTCCCGTTTACAATTGTTCACTCCTCACTGCAGTTTCGAACACCAGCGGACCCCCCAGAAAACAAGGTCATATCTATTGAACACGTTAGTTTCGGCTGATTTAACACATGAGACTCACCGGATTAATCTTAGCCTCGCTGTTAGCCTGGTCTGGAGCAGGATTGCTTCAAAGAATAAATCGCCATGGTTACTTGGCCGGGTTTAATTTAACCTGCTTTCGTGCAACCAAGTCCAAGCTAAATTCCTCCAGGATAACCTAAATATCACGGCTTAATCCCATATCCTGGTTTCGTGCAACACCCCCCAGGCCTCAGTTGTAACGTTTGTTCACTGTTGCTAAGCAAACAAATAGGGATGAATGTGTTGTTTCTGAACTGACATGCATGTTGTTGGGGGATGGGGAGGGTCCCCAGAGGACGCAGACTGATGGATGGCAGCTACTTTTTTAAGCTAAATGAGGCCTACCATGTTTCTGCTAAAGCTCTTTTCTTAATGGAATTGCATCTAATTAGCTGTCCTCTGATTAATACATCCACAAAAGTAGCTAATGTTTGCATTAAATCCACAAACTGAAGGTTGATGAACAGAACTGGACAGGAATGACCAGGGAACAGAGCACTCAGAGCGCTTATTGCAAGGCATTAAGCGTTTAAAGTAATAATCGGGATGATTCAAATGGACCAAATGTGGCCCTTTAGCGTCTGTTTGGTGGTTTTGAGTTTATTGTTGTTTCTTTGGAGTGCATCTTTTTGTTATTTATGGTGCCGAGCAGCCTGCGACTATGTGCTGGAGTAGAAAAGCACAATCAGCCACAAACTTCTACACCTGCCAAACCTCAACTCCAAAGGATGTAAAGTTAGCAGTTCGCTGTTTGAAAGTCATAGTGGAATTCTTTCTCTGTTGGATGGGATCACATACTAATGTGTCTGATTGACACGTAGGTTAGAAGTTACTTGCTAACATGTTAGCCAAAGAATCTTGATTAGCTCATAGAAGGTGAGTGTCGGCCTCCTAGTGGTCAAGAATGAGGGATGCAGCTTTAAGCTATACACTCGTAACCTTAACCAATCGTCTCTACTTCAACCGACGCCTTTCAGACAAGTGAAATATTCAAGGTATTGAAAAAGAACAGTGACAGTTTGAAAATATATTACGCACTTTATGGTGATGCCAATATATAGGTTTTTGTGGTGCAGAATACCAAACAAAATGGTAATATACATTCAATCCGTTTCCTTTCAGGCCTCAGCAGTTAGTAATTTGGCCCTGGTTTCTGCTCGATGTCTGAACCTCGTCTGCAAATGAAAAACCGATGCAAAAGGACCATTTCATGCGGGTCGTCATACTGTGAGATACACAAGGTGTCTCAGACATGTCCCAGCATCTACCTGATTTAAACTACTATACTTGTCCAATCAAAAACTACAACTTAATGCGAGTTGACTGATCCCCAGCAAACGTGCGACAAATATTTAATACACCTCCAGTTGACCAACAGTCACTCCAACGTATTAAAGGGCACCAGAACACGCCAGGCCCTAGTTTCTGAACACCTACCATACACACACCTCGAGCAAAGAAATACTGATCAGACTGCAGGATCCTCAAAAAACGCACGACGGCTCACCTGTTGTATAGAACCCAGAAGTGCCCCACTGCAGGCACCGTGGAACCCGCCAGTCATTTCTCGATCCAGAAGAATGATCGTTTACCGTTGCTACGGCGCCGTAGCTGATACAGTTACCTGGATCTCTCCGGAGCATGCTCAGTAGAGCCAGCTGTCACCTGAGAGGCACAGAGGTCATGTTTGACTATAACTACTCCTCATCTTCTTCTTCTTCTTCTTCCTCTCATCCCAAATGTCAATAGTGTTTGTTGGGATCACAAAGATATTTAAAAAAGGCTTTTTTTAATGTATTTATTTTATTGATGTTAACCATCTTCTGCTGAGACTCTCCCCATTATTCAAAGCTGTGCTGTGATCACGTCATCCCATGATTAGGACCGTCTTCCCTGCAGCACCAGCACTCTCGATGATGTCGTGGTGGGCCTGTGCAGCCTCGGCAAGCGGATACTGGGAGCCGACGACCGGACGCAGCCAACCAGCCTCCATCCCAGCGTGGAGCAGCGCCGCACACTCCTTGTTCTCCTCCTGATAGAGGAGGAAAAGTACATTCCCTTTAACGATGGCCGGCGTGGCATCGGGGCGGCCTGCGTGATGCTCCTGCTTCGTACCGGCGTAGCAGAGGAAAGGGCCACTCCCATGATGCTGCTCTCCTTAGCCATGGCGTCTCGGGGGTTGATCTCCACTGAGCCTCTGCAGCCGACGATCTAGTACAAAGAAAACATCATATAAACATGTTTTCATCTCCTTCACTGCCAGCTTATCCCTGTAGACATAGTATTATAAAACAAGATGTCATCCGTTGCTTTTCTTTGCTACAGCGGGATCTCAGTTCCTTTCTAAGCATTTTCATTCTCGCCTGTGTTGCAATTTATCAATCTGGATTATTTGTCTCTACAGCCGATGTCACCTAAACTCAGAGCACAACAATCTAGACTTACAAACAGCCCCATAGAGAAGTGTCCAAGCAGAAGGAGTTTCCGTTTGTGAGGAATTTTGAGTGCTGTTTGGCCTTTGAGCTACTGACCGTAACACGTCCTCCGAAAGCCAACATCTGGAGGTCTGCACTGAGGTTGACGTTCGACAGCATCTCTACTATCACATCGATGCCTCCACCCTGTGTGGCTTCCTGGGGAGAACACACAAAAATCTACAACCGAGGTATCAAAAGGTGATCAAGGCGCACGGTGAGTCTTGAGCATATCTGATCATATGATTTGAACAGCCTCTGCAGTGATGCACATTAGAAGACGTGAGGATGCTATTGAACAGCGAGCAGAATAAACGGCCAGTGAGTTTCAGAGCAAAGAGACGATGGCGCTCTGTCCTTTCTCTCCTGTGAATAGAAGCTACTGTGTCTGTGAGAACGACAGACTGCTGCAGATTATGGGCCCAGTCATGCGGCCAAAGGTGGTTCAGACTTTTATTCGACGGTGATGCGAGAGGTTACGAGCTCTGGAGAAGCTGCCTTGGAAGACCCACAGATAGATGAGCAGGACGCAGAAGATGAGGCGTATGCAGAACTAGTGCAGTGTCTAGACAACAAGAGCTTGTTATTGGTAACGAGGGACGCAAACGGTCCTAAAACATCACCAACGGTAGCGCAGACAGATTGTGACATGGAGAATCTGTCTGCGCTACCTTTGCAATGAAAGAGAAGGAGATGAACTCTTTAACAGAATGAGACTTTCACTGTGACCCCACTGCAAAGAGGCTGCTGGGTATTTGCAGTGGGAAAGCCTACTGCAGCTGGATGGATCCGGGGGGGGCTGATTCAGCTTAACTGAGAAGCTTTATCCAAGAACCCCGTAAGCAGACAGAGAAGCAAACACGTGGATATAAAGGATCACTTTGTATCGTCTGCACACTCAGAAGGAAAAATATCTATAGAATACTGTCTGACTGCAAACATGGTACTTACGAAGCCAGTGACAAAGAGTTTAAGAGTTTCAAGTTGGGTTTGTTTGGAGAGAGATGTGAACTGACACATCTCTCACCCCCCGGATCCATCCAGCTGCAGTAGGCTTTCCCACTGCAAATACCCAGCAGCCTCTTTTAAACTGCTAGCATGCTGGGGCTGTAGTCAACCAAAGAAATGCTTAGTCGACGCAGCGATTAATCAACTAAACCAGCGGTCCCCAACCACATGCAACTGGTCGGCCAATGAGAATGTCAGTCGACCGAGACGGCATCGGCCGATTAGTCGACTAAACGACTAAAGTTGACAGCCCTTCAGCACGCCAAATGTTTTATTTGTTTTTTGTAATTACAACTATAGAGAGCTATAAGTGGGTGTGTGTGTGTGTACCATGATCCTGTCTGTGTAGCCCTCTTCCCTGTGATTGAAGGCCAGGTGAGCGCCGTTGCTGAGGGCCAGCTTCAGCCCCTCCGGCGTCCCCGGCCGTCCCCAAAACCTTTAGTCCCAGAGCGCGGGACAGCTGGCACGCTGCCACACCCACCTGAACAAACGGCCACACGTACACAATAAGCATGGGGGGGGGGGGGGGGTGTATATATAACGTTAGAAAAGAAGAACGCAAAGCCAGCACCCCTCCACTGGCCCCATGGATGAGGACAGTCTCTCCAGCTTTGGCGTGAGCTCTACAACACACATCAGTAAAACACAGAGTCAAGTGGAAGTCTGGTCATGTTGTATATTTTCCTACGTGGCCCCTAACGACATACTGTATACGAGTCACATCAAACCCTGAATCTCAGGGACAATATTTGCATGGCCTCATTCACTGTAAACATGTACCTTAAAGTTGGGTAACTTTTAGTGCACTTGTGCTTTTGTCTGAGATGTGAGCATTTTTTTAAAGCATATCAAAACTCATTTTGTGTCACCTCTTGCACTGCCTTCATTCATCGTTTTGCCCACTTGGGGAAGTTGTTTGTCGTGTTGGACTGAAGCCGTCCTCTCTTCAGTAACCACTAGGTGCAGCTTCTAATCGAATCGTTCCAGTAATGAAGAAACGGCCGAGATATGAAAGACTCACTTGTGAACCAGAGCCCTGTAGGCGGTGAAGTAGGGGACGCCGATGGCTGCACCCTGGCTCACGTGGAAAGCATCGGGCAGCTTGTGGACACACTGGTCCGCTGCCACGGCGTACTCTGCGTAACCTCCGGACTCCGTGGCTGTGGTGAACACGCGGTCTCCTGCCTGGACAGCGCACACACACACACACACACACACACACACACACACATACACACAACACACACAGACACACACACACACACACACAGGATAGATTTACTCGGGTTGCATTAACGCCGTGGACACGGTTCGGTCGGATTGGCCACCGTTGGTTCTGTTGGTGGGTTTTTCATCTGACCTTTACTGAGATCACTCCTTCTCCAACTGTCTCCACCACTCCGGCCACGTCTGTGCCCGGTGTGTATGGCAGTGGGGGCTTTCGGGCGTACGTCCCTGCCCGGATGTACGTCTCCACAGGGTTCACTCCGCAGGCATGCACACGAATCAACACCTGCAGCGGGGAGAGACATTGGGGCTCGAGCGGTAGATGAATAGATGTGCATCCAAAAAAGACCCTTTGAGATGAAAGCTTCTTCCCCAGTTTCATTTAGTAGCAATTGATTCCTTACATATATATGATATCTAATATTGAGATCACTCACACAGCTAGAAACACGTGCCTACCCGACGGACACCAGAGACAAAGTCTAAAGACAGGTTACACATTGATTTCCTGTTTAACACCAGTAGGGCTTCTGGGTCATGGAGGAACTACATAGACGAGCCTGTTAACTGAGCTACAAAGTAAATGTACAGTTACCGAGAAGTAGGTTTGCAATCAAATCAGTGAAAATATGAGAGATTGCAAAGGGTTACATGCAGATAGATTCTTTTACAAGCACTCTGTTTCCATGGTAATTCCAGTTCCATGACAGTAATCAAACCGTGCTGTGGATCCGCTCGGCTTCCGTCGCTGCGTCTCACCTGCCTGTTTCCGGGCTGCGGGACGGCGACGTCCGCGCGGAGTCGGAGCACCGATGGGGCTCCGAACTCCGTCACCCTGACGGCTCTCATCAGCCTGCTGCCGCCCGACATGTCTGCCCTTCCCCCAGCGGGCTCCACAGCTCGCTCCACCCTTCTGCGAGTTCACACATTCCGGTGCGAGCGCAGCAGTGCCGCCATTTGGACCGGAGGGTACTGCAGCTGACTAATTTGATAAGAGATGATTAAGGATCATATCATTTCGTATGCATCAATATGAATATGTATTTCCTCATTCAAACACACAGTGGACACACAGCAAAAATCGTTAGGGGAAAAAATTAAAATGATTGGCCGTCAATAAATTAATACAGATAGGATTGAAAGTCTGTCATCAAACATATTGTTGAATCATGAAATATTTCAGGAGCTATTTAAGTTATTCTTCTTTCATAGTACTTCTTATTACGGTTGGGGTCATTTATATGATAATGTGGTGAAATTTTTGTGTGTGCCACACTAACATTATACTCAACCTAACTAGACAGCCACGTGGTGTATAAGCAAAGGTTTACCTCCAAGCCCAAATGATGTCACACCCAGTAGATGGAGGAGGGGGTGTTCTGCAGGAAACAGTTGTTAAGTAAATAACTACCGGTGTGATGAGGGATATATTTGTTCATACTGTGTCAGATCAATTACTATCAGAATCAGAAAATATTTATTGCCAAAATATGTCAAACATACAAGGAATTTGACTTGGCGGTTGGTGCATAACAACAGACGACAATGGACTACAAGACAACAGAGTGCAACTAATTAAAATATAATATAATACCGTGGGTTAGTAGACTAAGGCTAGGGTTTAGTTAAAAAATAGAGGAAGAAGAGTGAAAAAAAACTAGAAAATGCATTTCCTACTGAAAATGTGTTGGAAAGCAAAAATCTGAAATTAACTTTAAAAGAATTGCTGAAAATACAGAAATGTAAAAAGCTGACAATTATTTGAAAGGATTGCTGAAAATATAGAAATAAGAAAAGCTGAAAACTATTTGAAGGGATTGCTGAAAACACAGCAATTAGAAAAGCTAAAAGGAATTTTAAATAATTATAAATACAGAAATACATTTTAAAACATTGTTTAAAATACAGACATCAGAAAAGCTAAAATGAATTTAAAGAATTACTGAAAATAAACAAATGAGAATGCTGAAATAAATTCCTGAAAATACATACAAGGCAGTAAATATACATAGCAGAAGCTAAATACGAATTTCAAAAGACGGTAAAAATACAGAAATGGCAGAAACTGAAAGCCGACAAAAGCCGAGAAAAATAAACATTTTTATTTTTTGTAGTAATTTTGATACTAGTTTTACGAGCAGAAGTAATAGTAGTTTTAGTATCGATAGCAGTAGAAAAACGAACACTATTAGTCATAGTAGTATTTGTAGTAACATTATCAGTGGTTGTCTTATTAAAAGCACAAGAAATACTAGTATTGATAGTAATAGTAGTACAAATGTTAGTACTAGTTTTAAAAGTAGTATGAAAACTAATAGTACTTTAGTAGTAATATCAGTTGCAGTGTCACTAATTCTGGTAGTAGTAAGTATGTTTTGTATTGATAGCAGTTGAAGTACCAGTATAGATTATAGTATCAGTTGTAGAAGTAATATTAGTAATAGTTGTACTATTATTTGAAAGACCAATAAATATTTCAACAAAACAGCTTTTTTTCTGAGCTTTGCGGTTAAGGTACAGATAATCATTGAGGCTTTTATTTTGTAATAAGGGAATTGGGTGAGGGGGGTGGCAGAATGTTTGTTATTCAAACCAAGGTTTCACTCGATAGGCCTCATCAAACATTACAGTAAGAACTCCTTTCATGGTTAAGGCACAGATATTCATTGAGGCTAATATTTTGAAATGATGGAATTGGGTTACAGCGGGGTGGAGGGGGGGCTGTGATAGGCAGTGAGAAAGAGAGACAGACAGACAGAGAGTCAGTGAGTGATTAGGGAGGGGGGCTACCAAGGGCTTTATGATGTTGGTCTGTTGACAGAAAGCATAGCTGCGTCATGTGACTCCACTAATCAGCTGTTGTGCTTCAGATGTGTGAGTCAAACAGACTCAGGTGAGTGCAGGTGTCTGCGAGTATCCACGGCAACGGGCGCAGATGTGTTCATTAACGAGCTGATCAAAGGGCAGCCTAACAGCGTTTTACACAGAATCCACACCTCAAACAAACTATAGAGGTTGTCTAAAAAATAACATGATGATGATAGTCCCAAGACGCTACCAAACGCACCTATGTATTTCACATGTCTCTGGGGTTCTTAATATGGCTGTTACAGCAGTTTCTAAAACGTGTACTCTCTGGCTTTCCTGTTAAATTTGTCTCCAGATTTGTATTGGAGACTATGGGGCTTGAGACTTTGTCTCACTATTGGGCTCCTCAGGCAAAAAGTAAATAACTCTGGGATTCCATACCGACATGAGTCCGACCAGCACAAGCACGGCATCATTTTGATCCAAAAATGAAGCTTTAAAAGTTCATAATATGGCCGTGAGGGCAAAAGTGGCATATTTCTTTTACCCGAGTCTCACGCTGCTCTCCCCTCGGACATTCCATTTCATGTCACTCTAAGCCTCCACATACACACCCATGTAAAACTCAGAAAAGGACTGCAAAACTAGTGAAACATAATCAGTGATTATGAAAAAAGTGAAATAGATATTAAAAAGCTGCTAAAATTTTAAAATAATTTAGACTTATGTCAACATTTTAAAGTTGAAATGGTGTCTAGCTGAAAGATTGGCAAAGCTAAAAAAGTTGAAAGTTGAAGAAGTTTTGAGAGGATTGGAAAATTAGCTCAATTGGAAACCATGTTAAAAAAGTTGATGTTTTTAATTTATTTAAATTCAATTATAAGAGCTAGAAAGCTGTAAAGTCATAGCACCCCTCTTTGGAATTTGAACGGTTTAAATAGCTGAAAGTGTAAAGTCGTTGAAAGGTGGCGCGGAGGAAATATAATAAGTCGGAATAAAGAAGCTTAATGCATTCCAACAATAACGCCGCCTGAGTGTGCTTTCTAGTGGAGACTGAGAAAATAAATAAAGTTCTGAATTCTCCCGAACACTGTCTTCGGCATCATTTCAGAGCCCCCAACACCCACACCTGCTACAGTGGCACCCAACGTGGTTAGGAGACGATGGCAGACGACGACAGGCAGCAGGGAATAGCAAAATGATTGGCGAGCTGGCGGCCATCCAGCGCGACCAGGCAGAGGCCAACCGGCTCCACACCGGTGACGGGAGAGTCCCACAGGGTGATGGGGGAAGGTGGGACTGCGTTCTTCCTGAAATCCACAACCATCTCCACTGTCTACACAACTACACTGGACTCACCGAGCCCACCATAGACTGGAAGCAGTGCTTCAGTCAGCAGCAAAAACACGGCTAAAGAAAATAAAACAACACCAAGCACTGAGACTCTGCTCCATGACTGCCACATCAGTACGCAGGTAGAAATGAATGAATTGCCACCCGACATTAGGAGAACGCAGATGTCAATAAATTACTGTGCAAATTTGAGTCATCAGTCATAAAACATTTATCTCGACAAAACAGCTGTTACAAACCTGCCAGGAAAGGGAAAAACAGCCAAACAACGTCGACAGGCTAACAAACCCTCCAGTGTCAGTGGCTGCTCAGCTCCAATCCACCTGGGCTTGCAATCAACTTGCTTCCTTTTTTGCTGATCAAATTCAGACAGTTAAACAGTCAGTGCCTCCACACCTACATGTAACACAGGATATTTTCTATGCCGATCTCAAAACAAACACCATGACCCATGATTCAATCATAGAGACCTGGATGACATTATGCAACATCTGCAGTCATCCTCCTGCTGTCAGCACTGAGCTTCAATCATTGATTCTAAAAACCTCAAACCAAGCTAGAAAACTAGGTGTACTCATGAATGCGGACTTAAACGTGAATGATCATATTAAGACATAGTTACGAAATCAGTCTACTGTCACCTAAAGATTACATTAAGGATTAGAGGATTTATGTCAAACAAGATTTGGATAAACGTATGCATTTACCTTCATTGGACTCGACTACTGTAACTTCAGGTTTCTCTTCAGCACTGTGGTCAGACTGACCGAGAGTCACAGCTCTGTTGAGCCATGTATTCCTTTGGACCTCAGTAGTAACAACTTCATGAACTTCTTCAACGATAAGATTCTGACTATCAAAGAGAAAATTGATGGTCTCCTTCCCTCAACTAGTGCCGACCCGTCCTCGGATTCTTTTTCATCTTCACAATTTTGGAATCCAGTCGCGGGGCGGATCGAACGGCTTGGTGGGCCACCTCAGGCCCGCTAGTTGATGATCACTGCCCTATAGTAAAGATTAGGTTTGTGTTCACACAAGTGGACATATACAGTAGTTGACACGTATAATATAATGTCATTGCAGTCCACACTTCTTTCAGACGGTGGCGGTAATGGGCACCATAAAAGTGCTTGGCAACCGCCAATAAAAACCAAAGGAAGAAGAAGAGAGTGGCTTACAACGTCACATCCGTTTGCGTATCCTTGGCGATAAGTAACGCGACACCAAAACGTGCAAAATGCTGCTGCACGCGGCTCGCGACTTCCTCTCATCCAACCGGGTCAGTGAAGTCCGCTTCTCGGTGTTCGTCCCTTTGTGTCTAGTGCCGGCGTCACTACAAAAGCTGCTCGTGTTCTTCCCTCCAAGCAGCAGGACGCTCGCTGACGTAACATCCGGGTGACTCTTGACAGCTTCAGTCAGACGCCCAGCGTTGGTCCTCGGTCAACATGGCTGCAAAGAGCAGGTGTTCGCTTCGCAGGCTGCTCAGTGTTTGCCACCGGAGCCCAGCCGCCCCCCCACGCCAAGGACGCCTGCTTTGGACGCCTCAAATCAGGCGCGTGAGCGGCTCCTCCCCGCTCCTCAGGACACCGTCTCCGGCCACAGGTAGGCGCACTGACCGGTCTTTAATGCATGTCGGGACTCTTTAAAGGCTCCATCAGCAGTGAATCGCGCGGATACTTCCCTTGTGTAGCCTGAGAGGCGCAGCTCCATTGGCTTTTGGGCTTTGGGAAGTCGAGTCACTTCCTAGTTGAGTAAATGAAGATGACTTATTAGGTGTAGACCATCATACGAGCCTGGACAATTCCTGGAAGAATTCTAGAAATATCCATTTCTAATGCTCTTTATATTCACAGAGGTATACGACAGTAACAAACGCTGCAAACGTGTTTGTTATTTCGTAACTCTGCGCCATCACAGCTGGGATAACGTCATGTGACCACAACAGTTCCAGGTATTGCCCCTTCACGGTCTTCACCTTCCCCTTCATCCTCCTCCAGGTGCCAGCAGTCTGTCGTTCAGGAGTCACACCTGTGGAGAACTGAGAGGGGCCCACGTGGGAGAGGAGGTGTCTCTGTGTGGCTGGGTCCAGTACCTCAGGTAGCCGTCACACCCTGGGTGGCATCGCTGCTTTACATCTTTCCTACCATTCAAAAATAGAAACCGTGCTGGAAATTCTATTTTAAAAGTCCTAACTTGCCATCTTGTGGACAATTATCAAATTTCACAGTTGAAGTGAAAACAATATTGCCTAATTTTCCATTTTTAAACATTGTTGCATTTTAGTTTTTTCCAATTGCTAAACAACAGTGAGCACAACTGGAGCTACATGTGCAAAACTCTAACTCCAGTCTGCACTGACTCGCTATTGGAGTCACCATCACACACACGCCGTTCGCTTTCTGTGACCTCTGCTTACCTCGATGGGGTAAAGAGAAAAGGTGCAGTTTCAGTGATCGTGCAACTTGACGGCGGCACAGTTGGGTGTTTTTCTTATCGTTGTTTCTGGCTCCAACAGGCAGGACCTGTTTGTCATCCTGAGAGATTTCAGCGGATCGTCCCAAATCCTGATCCCTCAGGAAGAAGTAAGGACCAAGACGTCGCAATGCATCCATGCTGCACTTCTGATTTGTTTGTGTGCTTAAGCGTTTGTTTTGGTTGGAAGTCTGCGCGCCATTTGAAAGCAGCGCTGTGCGATCTCCCAGCTGAGTCTGTTGTCAAGGTTACGGGAACAGTCCGAAGACGCCCCACGGGCCAGGAGAACAAGGTGTGTAGATGGTACATGTATCCAGCAATGTCTGTCAGTAAACACCTTTTTTAATCATATCAAGGATTACGTTGTATTGCATTCAGCTGCTCCATCCCCAACAGGGGATGCCGACAGGAGACATAGAGGTCCTGGCTGATGGTGTGGAGGTCTTCAACGTGAGCCAGAAGCTGCCTTTTGAGATCAAAGACTTTGTCAAAGTGAGTAATTTTTTCATACATCTCCAAGCCGGTAATGTGACTTATTAGGGTTGTTGATCATAAAACAAGGGTTCTGCTGTTTGGTTGTACAGAAATCGGAGTCGTTGCGGATGCAGTATCGCTACCTGGACCTGAGGTCCTCTCAGATGCAGAAGAACCTCAGACTGAGGTCTCAGCTGGTGATGAAGATGAGGGAATACCTCTGTAATGTGCACGGTGAGCAAGTGGCTCCTCCCCCTGTAGCTCAGTGGTGGGGGGGGGGTCGTCCTTCGATCACAGGTTCAGGGGTTAGATTCATCTTTCTTTAAATTCTTTGAACATTTTAATTGCAAAGCAGGGCAGAAAGAAGCACTTTTAGTGGGATTATTTTTTCTAAATTCTATTCCAGGGGTTTGTTGTGTTCCTTTCGGTGGGTTGTGATCTCTCCCTGCACGTTAAACGCTTATTCAACGCTTCTGTCACGTCCTTCTTTTGACCAGAAAAGATAGATGGAAAAGATTCTCTTGGAAGAACCTTTTTGTTTCCCATAAAGAGCCTCTTGACCCATGCAAACACTGTACATGACGAGATGTGCTGAAGCATGTCTGTTCATTTTCTGTAGGTTTTGTCGACGTGGAAACTCCCACCTTGTTTAAAAGAACGCCAGGGGTAAGCGGCTCTTCCATCAGAGTTTGTCTCCAAGCTGCTGTGTGTAAAGGTCTTTCTCACTCTGTTGAATGTGTTCCAGGGAGCCAAAGAGTTTGTGGTTCCGTCCAGAGAACCGGGCCGGTTTTACTCGCTGCCCCAGAGCCCCCAGCAGTTCAAGCAGCTTCTGATGGTGGGGGGGATTGACAGGTGGGTGCAGGCCCCAGCGCAGTGAAGTGCTGGTGTGACGTGACGGGGGGCTTAAGAAGTCTGTGTCTCGTGGCAGGTACTTCCAGATGGCTCGGTGCTACCGAGACGAAGGCTCCAAACCGGACCGGCAGCCAGAGTTCACCCAGGTAACGCAGAGCGGGAACAACATAAAGCGGCACAAGAGGAATCAGACGTGTGTCTCATATGGCTTCGGCCCCTGTTGTCTCTCCCAGGTGGACATAGAAATGTCTTTTGTGGACCAGGCGGGCATCCTGTCCCTGGTGGAGGGTCTCGTTCAGTACTGCTGGCCTGCAGAGAAAGGTGCCGTAACGGCTCCTTTCCCCACTATGACGTATGAAGAGGCCATGAGGGACTACGGCGTGGACAAGCCCGACACCAGATTCAGCATGAAGGTTCATTGTCACCCAGACAAGGCCCATT
>CM037919.1:800773-879017 GCA_021346845.1 Apeltes quadracus | reverse complement strand
AAGAGCACCCTCCAAACTCCCAGACAAGTTGTACGGGTAACTAGTATGTTTTGTTTTTGCTGAGATCTGTTGATAAAGATAGTGGTGTATATATACAATGTATTTATATTATTATTATTAGTGTCCTTTCTACAGGTCAGGCAAACATGCCATACTGTTGTTGTATATTGTTGGTTGATCATCCTCCTGTTTGCAGGTGTTTGATGAGGAAGACAATGATGTCACTCCTCAGCCACTGTACCACACAGATCTAGCACCACATGCCAAAAGCTGCAGGTTGTTTCTGGATGAGATGTCAGCTGGATCAGCTTCAGACCAGACAACAGCCACCGGGAGCTTCACCATGCCTTTCTCCAGGTGCAGGACTCACCTGCTACTCTGTTAAATGTGACATATGTTATTGTTTCCACAGGAAGCCTAATTTAATATGAAACGAGGGATCAATATAATCACCAAGACAAAGTCAAATGGTTGATTTACTGATGGAAGATAATGCTGGGCAGGAAAAAACTTATTTTGTCTTTAATCACTGCTCTTCTTTGTGTCTAGCATGTTATCACACAACATCAAAGTATACACATTGTTTTTCAGGTCAATGTTAGGAAGCAGCAGAATATCCAGCCAGTCTACTATAGAGTCCATGAATGAGGAGATCGACGATACATTTTCCAAACGGGAAATGCCCATCAGCTTCAGAGGTTCAAAAGGGAATTTGCATGGATTGCTTAATTTCAGCTACATCGTTAATGTTGGCATAAGTTAATTCAAACGGATAATGATTAAATGTTACAGTTTACATCTATGGCTCATCTTATGTGTTTTGTTCCTTGCTAGATGTGCAGGGGAAAAGAGGCACAGTAAAAGAACATGTGAAAGAGGACATGCTGAAAGAGGTCACAGATGTCTGCATCTCTGAAGCAGACAGCATCTCACTTCTTGACATACCGAGCACATTTGTGTCAGTGGAGGCTGATGACACAGAAGCTATCATGTGAGTGAAGCAATGTGTATTAAGTAGAATAAAACTAACTAGGACTGCGGGGGCAGTACTGAACGGGCCTGAGCCGCATGTCGGGGGGGCCAGCGGTCGGCCGGACATGCAGTCAAAAGGTGAAAAAAGAAAATGAGAAAATAAAAGGCCAGTGACAGCCAGGAATCAAACCTAGAACCCTGGTGTCTAAGTCAGTGTCCTTATCTCTGAGCTACAATCTGATTTGACAATTAGAAGAAAAAACGTCACTAAAATATGTAAGATTACGTCCATTCAGTCAATGCAGAGTCGAGCAACTTATCACACCACTTCTGCTCCATCAGAAAATAATAACTTGTGAACTACACACGCTGTATGACATGTACTTTTATCAAGTGGACCTTTTCTCTCCAGTGAGGATGTGGACAGAGGTCCAGTCATGTCAGTCACAGTGGGACATTTGACCAACTTGATGAGTTTGTTTCATTCTGCTGATATGCAGGAGAAATATGCACAAAGCTGTGGCCTCCAAATGAGTGCACGTGCATCAAAGCAGTTGGTTGGCTGCGTTATGAATATGTGTAGGGGAAGCTATTGAGCCAAAATGGCATTAGGTAGCATTGAAATCAGGAGGTGCTATTACTCAGTATTCCATCAGTTTGTTTATTTTTTTCTAAACGGAACCAGGTAATAAACCTGGAATAATAAGAAATGCAACATTTTATTTTCCACGTGCATACTACAACCAACACAGCTCTCTAGCTCTTTACCTCAATAGCCCAATAACATTCAAAATACAAATGAATAATAATATTGTTAATATACTATAATAACAAAATCATTATTATCATCATCATCGTCGTTTCATAATTAGCATGTACCTTCAAACATTGTGCACCATATTCAAGCCCACCAAAAGCCTATTCAGAATGCATGCAGTCTTTTCTATAAGCAGGAAACTACAACTCCCAAAATGCCCCACGGCAAACCAGGAAGTACTACCTACCAATCCGCGATTCATTCGAAACACTTAAAGCTAAAGTAAGTAGACACGAATGCACACGGATGGTACAGTAATGTTATAAGTCTAAACGTTAGCTGTATGTCAACCATGTGGAGCAGGGAATTTCACTTCACAAACTTCATGTTATACGTTGTCACGCCATGGGAGATCATACTAATGCAATATAGTTATCTTATGAACAAGACAATTTCTTTAGATATGCTAGACTGTACAAACCGGAAACACATTTCCACAGCTTAACGCTGTTAAACAGGACCCTGTAAGTATAGTCTCATCCTCTGAAGGAATCAGGTCTGCTATAGGAATGACAGGCCTTAAACCTTCTATTGCGGTGCAAAAAGAAGCCTGAAGAACGAATTACCCAGAATGCCTAAATGACAGCTGCCACGGATTGAGCTGTGACTCACGCAGCGTGCAGGCAGCCAGAGGACCCGTCCAGTGCTGCTAGCAGCCCTAGTGTGTGTGTGTACAATATGTTATTATCCGGTAAATTATTAACTGTTGTTACTGTATCCAACCTCCTCTTACTCCTCTTAGTATTAGTTAATGTAATACAGCTGCTCCTCTTCACCTGCTTTAAAAATAATGCAACAACTCTGATCTGATCCATCGAGTTATTTTGCCTTCACTCTTGACTTCAATATTCATATTTATATATAATCATTTATAATTTTAAATGAAAACGAAGCTAAAGCTTGATATTAGTAAAATACTTAACAGTCAAGAACTGTAATAAAAGATATTAGCAAGACCGCTGAGGTGGTGACGTCATCAAGTCAGCTGCTGCAATTGCAGAAATGACCGGTCTCCGTCTAAAGTAAGTAGACACAAATGGACACATAGGGTACAGCATTGTTATAAGTTAATCACAGATAATCACGCCACTTCTGCTCCATCAGAAAATAATAACTAATGAACTACACATGCTGTGTGGCTCCCTGAAGAGAGCAGAGCTTGGCTTTAATCAAGTAGATCATTTCTCTCCAGTGAGAATGTCCTCACTCTCTCTGTGAATGACATGACTGGAGCTCTGTCCAGTGTAGAGAATGTGTAGAGAAGTTTCTAGGCTGCTTTATCAATACGTGTAGGGGAAGCTATTGAGCCAAAATGCCATTAGAAAGCACAGAAATCAGGAGGTAACTCACATAAAAGTATAAACCTTTGCCAATAGGTGGCGCTATATATACATATATATTGAATCACTGCATTTTAATTCTAAAAGGCCTACACTAGCATCATGAATATTGAATTCCAGCCAGAAATATCAATGTTCCTTGCAGTTATAGCATTTTACATTTTCAAGAAAATCACCCAAAATGGAGGGCAGCTCACGCCCAGGTAGTTTCACGAAGACTCTTGATTCTGATACCGAAGGACCACACAGGTGTTAGGATCCATTTGCCTGAATTTGAAATCGATCAGGTGTAAACTCTCGGAGGAAATCGTTCGTATGTAAACCCAAAAAGACGCAAATTATCGCCAAAAACCGGCGAAAAGTGCAAATATTCAGCAATCAATAACAGCGCCCCCTAAACAGCCCTCGTAGTTTTGAGGATCTGAGTCTTTAAGTAAGGAGCCCCGCCCCTTAGAAGTTTATTAGTCCATAAAATCGTAACCAAATGAAATATCAAAAATCCTTCGATAAGATCAGGTGGCAGTAAGCCAATAATGAATTTCTGAGATTTTCAGGTCAATCGGACTTCGCGTCTGGGAGGAGTTTGGTAAAACAGGTTTTTCACAAAATTCAAAATGGCGGAAAATCTAAGTAGGTGCATTTGCATACCATCGTTGACTTTTTTGTAGAGCATGTCCAAGAGCACCTGTGTGCAAAATTGCAGGTCAATCGGTATAAAGTAAGCTAATAGGGTCAAAACCAACATGTAAAGGGGGCGCTAGAGAGCTTTTTCTTTCAAAGACAAAAGCGCGACCCCAAGAATATCTAGATTTAACGCACTTCCGATGTGCGTGCCAAGTTTCATGAGTTTTTGAATATGATAAAGGCCTCAAAAGTATGTTTAAAGTGGTGAAATAATAAGAAGAAGAATTCTTCGAAACACAATAGGGCTTCGCCTGACTTTCAGTCAGCTCAGGCCCTAATTAATCTATATATCCATGTATAGCAAAAGGGAGTTCTTACTAATGTCCAGGAATTGAATAATACACTTATCTTTGGTTTTAAACAAGGTGGTGTCATCATGTTGTTACAGGGAAAAAAACAATCAGCATGCTGAGCTGTGCAATACCAGAATGGGCAACGATAAGTATGTGGATCGAGCGATTCAGACATTGAATGGAGCAGCTAAAAACAAACATGTGCAGAGCGACAGCAATGATGTGGTGGACTCAGGTAAGGGTCACTATTCCATTCCATTCCATCATCAAAATTAAATGAAATAAACATTTGAATGCATCAGTCTATGTGCAATGAATAAACATAATGTACAAGTTACACCTTTTGAATGCAATTACTGAAATAAATCAAGTTTTTCAAAATATTCTAATTTACTGGCTTTTACCTGTATTATACAATAAAAAAAAGTAATGCAGAACACACACAGTTTATCTCTGGTAAATCTCAAAGTGTCCACAGTGTCCACAATCATTGCAACTTTGGGTGAAACAATATCTTTTTCTAGTTGTCTTTTCAGTTGGATAGTCTTTAACATGGTTCCACTCCCACAGCTATAACCGTTACCTTCTGGGACATCTATGACACTCTGAGCCGCCCCGAGGAGCACAAGGAGATTAGCAGTCAGGAACAAGGGGGGGCTGAAAATCCAGGTGCTTCAGTGGACCCCAACAAGGGGGCAGAAAGGAGCGTGTCAGTGGGCAGCACAGCCAGCACAGGTAGCTTTGATTGGGTATAACTTTTTGACCTCTTAATCTTCACATCGTATATTCTTTCATCTTCTCATGCTTCAAAGATCAATTCATATGAATTCTTACAGTTTCGTAAGATTGAAATTCAGGAGACCTTTGTCTTCATATGTCATTTCTTCATAAGTTCTTCATATGTAATATGTAATTGACTTTCATGTATTTCTCTTCAGTCAGTGGTGCTAGCTCCTTTAATGACGTGGAAGCGCTCGGAAGAAGTTTAAGTGCTGAATCCGACCTGCAGCTGGTCGGACTGTCAGAGACATTCCAACACTGCTTGCTAGTAATGGAGAGGAGCCTCCAGAGAAACATTTTCCAACCCGAGCTGGCTGCTTACAGACAGCTCCCCGTAAGTGAAGGTAAAGTCACCCCAAAAAACCAAAGACATAATACGCACAAAGGCCTCCCAACCATAGGTGAGGTCAAATGAAGTGCTCACGGATACAAATGGATAGCTTTCACCATTTGGATGAAGAAATCCGTATTAATGTCATGTTCATGGTAATGGATGGCTGTAGCTCAGTGGGCAGGTCTTCCTATTCCACACGGTTGGCAGTCCACATGTCAAAGTGTGAGTGAGACCTATGTTGCTCCCTTGGATCCTTAAAAGAGCACCGTTCTCTTAATGTTACAGATGAGATCAATTCAGAGGCCGTATTTCATGTATTTACCTACATGCATGTGATTGATTGTAACAAAATTGCAAGTTCATTTTTTTGTCAATGGTTGTGTCACAACCAGAGAGTCTGGTGAAGCCTGGGGCGAAGAGGCAGGACGATGCAGAGAGCCCCCGATCTCTAGCCGTGGAGCGTCTATGGGCTTTCAGCTGTCAGCGCAGCAGAGGACGCAGCGTTACCAGCATGGCATGGAACAAGAAAAACCCGGTAACGCAGCGGAAATCAGGATTTGGTTAATGTGTCAGGTGGGGGTACAAGTGGGACTAAATTGCAGATTAGCAAAGAATAAGAATCCTCTTTATTTAAAGAGGAAAAGCCAAAACAGGACAGCACCAGGACAGGACAGTAAGCAAAGTTAAGAGCCAGGAAACTACAAAATAAAACAGGAAATGACCCCACACCCGACATAACCACCATAAGATATAACTGTGGTGGAAATTAGGGGATAATGTCCTTGTGAGAAATCAAAAGTATCTTAAGCTTGTTTGTGATTAAGCATTTTTTAGACTTCCATATAGAAAAATAAATAGAGTTGACACAATTCACAATTCTGTAGAGTTTACCACTTCCATAGGGAGCAAAAAGGTCTACACACCTTCAGGGGGAGGGATTAGAATTTGAGCAGGAACCAGGAATGCACGCTTCGACCCCCTCACAAACACACTCAGTAGTTGTTGCTAGACTTCATTCAATTCAATTTCGTATATACAGCCCAAAAGTTATCCTTGCAGGGCATTACAACATCCTCCGTCCGGGAACCCTCAAACAGAAAACAACTCCCCACAGAAATACCTCCAACAAGGAGCTCTACCATGGTGTCAATATAAGAGTTTTTTTCTGGAATCAATTTAGTTTTTTGTATACTTTTGATGTTGATGTGTACGTCCAACATGGAGGTGAATGGAATTTTGACTTAAAAAAAATATGTTATAAAAATGTTCCAAATAGACAGGATAATCCCCAGAAAAGACTGCCAGTAGTTTTCACTGGACCTACTGAACAATTGAAATTGTTCCGAGCTAAACGGAAACAGTTATTGACGCAGAGCGGTCTGCATGTGCTCTGCTCTCTGCTAGGACCTTCTGGCTGTGGGCTACAGCGAGCCAGGCTCCAGCAAGCAGAAAGCTGGCCTGTTGTGCTGTTGGTCTCTCACAAATCCTACGGTATGACTTTGTTTTATGTAGCTTCAGGCCTCCATGTCCCCCCAGCAATAAGCACAAGGTTCACTGAGTGCCAGCCGTCTATTCCACATGTGGTCATCTGTCCCCTGTGCAGTGGCCTGAGTGGGCCGTCCAGTGTGACAGCGCCGTGACTTGCCTGGACTTCTCATCAAGTAATCCCAGCCAGCTGGCTGTGGGCATGCAAGATGGCACCATTGCTGTCTACAATGTGAATAGTCAACACAACGTGTCATGTGTCCTCAGGAGCAGGTGATGGAAGTGTGTGTGTGGATGGCTCAGCTCATACATCGCCCACTGAAGTGACTGTTGTTTACCTGTGTGTGTGTGTGTGTTTGCAGTGAATGTCCCAACAGGCACTTGGATCCAGTGTGGCAGCTCAGATGGAGCAAGCAGGAGCTGAACTTGACCGGAGACGAGACTGGAGAGTCTCTCTTTTCTGTGGCTACAGACGGCAGGATCAGCAGATGGTTTATCTGCAGCAGTGGTCTGGACTGCACAGGTACCAAGCTGTGCACTATTAGTGCGGCTTCACCACTGTCAAGTCAGCTCGACGTGTAGTGAAAACTACACAAAGACCTAGTAACTAGAACTATGGTTCTAGTAACCCAATCATAGAAAGAAACACCCTTCAAACAATCTGTCTGTCTGTCTATCCATCCACATATATTTATGGCTATATGGCCATAGACCTGATGAGGCTCAAAAAGATCAAGCATACCAAGAAGGCTGGAGGCACGAGGACGGAAAGTGTCCTGTCAGCTCTGACTCCTGGTCTGTGTTTAGACTTCCATCCAACAGTGAGTTGATCTCAACATGAATTCACTATAATGTTGTTTATGGGCTTTGTTAGGGATTTAAGCATAAGAGCACACCTAGTGGTAGAAATAATACATGCGATGATGATTAGAATTAGAATTGTAGTTTGTTTGCTATGAGATATTGGTTATTAAATTAGCCTGTTAGATTAATGATTGAAATATGAATCAAAAGAAATGTATATTCATTTTAGTCATTTCATTTCTGTACACTATAATTAATGACATCTGCCACAAGGTAACTTTAAAACCTGAAGGAAGAGTCTTCCACCTTTCCTGTTGTTTTTAAAAATTGTTTTTTCCTGTTAGGTTGTGTATGAGCAAAGAATGTAGGACAGCCCTGGGAGGCAAATATCTCGATTTTGGACCACATAAATTGAGTTTAAAACTGAACATGATGGTTAAAAAGAGACAAACTGTGATGATTTCAATTTTCAGATCATATAATAAGTGTACTAGCTATTAGATGATACAATTATGCATGCTATGTTATGTATAGTGTAATATTAATTGAATAGGGATCGGCCAGGTCAGTGAGATTTCAGATTTGTCCATCAGATGTTGCCAGGGTAGAGAATAAGAAAGACCTTGGAGCAAAAAGAAATGTTGCAAGGCCAACGACGGAGGACCAATGTTTCAATTTACAGCCCATCACATTTGGTTGCATACAAAGAACACACCCTGGGAGTTTTTGAATAATACAGACATGAGAAGTACTGTTAGAATGCTGCTGCAGCCATCTTGATAGGTCGCTTCAGACTTGGACCGCGGGACTTTTCTATTTTGCGAAATATTATACTATTCATACAGTATTTCACTTTGTAGTGGTATTGCTTATATTTGTTATTACGTTTTTGACTTCTCAGAAGGGGCGAGGGTAACAGTAGCATTCCTTGATCAGAATTTCAGAACTCTACAGCTGGAGTGTCAAACTCATTTTAGGTTGCCCACTTTGATCTCAAGTGGGCCAGACCATTAAAAATCATAGGGTGTCGGCGGGTGTCGGCGCGCGGATGGTCCGGTCTACGGGGGGGACCCCGTCATTTTCAAGCGGGCGCTGCTGCTTGGAGGGCCGCCATGGTGAAAAAGGTCGAACGCAGGGCTTCCCACACTTTTTCGGCTCACAAGCTACTTTTCACTCCACTTTTCAATCCAAGTCATGGCGATGTACCCCCCTCCCGCTAGGAAAGTTTGCGTTCGCCTGCAATAATAATCAGTGTTGGGACTAACCTGTAATTCCACTACTTTTAGCAGTAACGACTCTGTAACGAAGTATTTTCTGAAATCCAGTAACGCAGTTACAATTACTAAAATGTAAATAAGTTCGTTACTCGCGTTACTCTCGAACTGAGCATGAAAAGCCTCCCAGTCCGACTTCCCCGCATATTTCGGCGTCTTTACGTCTACCGGCAGTTGCTCTCCATGGGCGCCACCGTCTTTGTTTACGTTATGTTCATACACGTTCCAGGGCGGCAGTTTTCCGTGAGCCGTGTAGCTAGCTTCAGCGCTAGCAGTCGCTAAGCCAGGACCCCCAGCGGATGTTGGTGGCTGTAACTCACGTTTCATCTCCCCTCCTAGACCGTCCACGGAAAAACGTTGTCCTCCCAGCACTTGAACCGGACGAGAATATCCGTACTCGTTGCCCTCCTCCTCCTGCTTGACATAAAAACCTCTGCCAAAAGAACGCTCCATCTCCACCAGAAAAAGCCTCCTCCAAACAGAAGTCCGCCGATGCCCGAGCGGTCGACTACGTTATTAGAATCCGACTAAGTTTTCTTCTGACACCAGTTGTAACGTTCTGCGCCAATAAAGAGCCAAAAACTACACACATTACGCCGGAAGGGGCGGTA
This sequence comes from Apeltes quadracus, assembly GCA_021346845.1. Taxonomy (NCBI): domain Eukaryota; kingdom Metazoa; phylum Chordata; class Actinopteri; order Perciformes; family Gasterosteidae; genus Apeltes; species Apeltes quadracus. The sequence continues at coordinate 869,623 of CM037919.1, read as the reverse complement.
CCCCAACCCTGGCCCAAGTAATAGAGTAATCAGAACCATTTACACATTTAGGAACTTAAGACAAGCTACAGTATTTTCAAAGTGGAGATATAACCACTATTTCAAATTCATTGCGGTCAAAGGCAAGAACGTGCAAGTAATGTCTACATTATATCCAGGAGCAAAAACTTTGTCGACATCCGTTGTAAGCAACTCTAATTTTTCAACAGTAACGCAAATAGTTACTTACCCTGGTAACTGTTTCATTATGTTCTGTCTCTAACTCGACTATACATAATGGACGATTAAAGCCGTCTTGCTTACTTAACTTTATTGGTGTGCAGTCATCAACTCTCGGCATTGGTAACGTTATCCGAACTGCTCCGCGTGTGCGGTGTAACCTCTAAATCAGTCCCCCGTGCAAAAGTACTTAAATAAAACAATCCTATTGTTACAGTAACGAGTTACTTTTATTGCAGAGTAATTCAGTTACTAACTCAGTTTTTTTGAACAAGTAGTGAGTAACTATAACTAATTACCTTTTTAAAGTAACTTGCCCAACACCGATAATAATACGGAACAACATCGCTGCATACCGGGAGCGCAAAACGAATCGATTTAAAAAAACAACCCAACGAGCCTCGTCTCTCAGAAGCGATCTGCCAACGGCAGGTGATTTACCGGCACTGCGTTAGTGAATGACGTGTTCCCCTGGTCTAACGCATGCGCTCACTCACAGAGTTGCGACCCCCAGTGGACTTTTTTGAAATAGCAGGTACTTTTATAGAAATGCAATTTATGTCTTTTTGAAATTCTCACAATAACAAATTCATCCTGCGGGCCGCACTCGACCCCACCGGGGGGCCGGATTTGGCCCGCAGGCCTTGAGTTTGACACCTGTAGAACATTAACATAATCACAGATATCTTTTTTGCTAATGCAGTGTTGGCCCCCAGTAAACTATTTAAGTGAGGTTTGATGTTTTGATTTTTTTGTTTCTCCAGGATTCCAGTGTCTACTTGGTTGGAACGTGGGAAGGGCTCATTCACAAGTGCTCCTGTTCCAACAACCAGCAGTTTCTGCAGACTTACAGGAAGCACTTTGTAAGTCCATCAGGATAAACGTCAGCAGTCCTTCTGTTGAGCAAGTAGAAAACAAAAGACCCCAAGGTCTCACAAACTTACATTTAATTTCAAATTCATTCATGCTCTGTCCCACAGTGCATCGCTTACTTGGCGGTTTTCCCTAAAATGCAGTAAGATGCTGTACTTGATTGATATTGCTACCTTTGGTTCATATCGGTTTGCAGGTGTGTCAATTAGGAGTTAGCCGCGGTATGTCTGGAAATAGATTTATCTACATGCGTGCTGGAAGCTCGGGTGGAACAGTGGCACGGAATAGGCATCTCTGAGGAGTTTCTTATATAGATACTGTGTGTATATAAATATATATATATTAGGGCTGTCAAATGATTACAATTTTAATCAAATAAATCAGAATTTTCAGTGGATTAATCATGATCACTATTTGCACGTTGTTCCCGAGTGAGTGCAGGCAGAAGTGCCATGGATAGAAGAGGTGCTAGGAGACGGAGAAAAAGAATGATTCCATTATCGGACTTGAGAAGCTCCATGAAGCGATGGAGCTTGCTCGTCCTCGCTGTAAGCTGGAGGTCTTTCAGACCGCTTTTGTTAATACGAGGCTTTTATTTCGCCCTTGATGTTATAATAGTATATAATATAATAGTATGTTATAATGTTATAATAGTCCAACCACAACTGCATTTCGGACACTTTCCTGACCTGAATAATTTGTCACACTGCGCATGCGTGAAATGCTTTAAAAAAATTGACGTAATTAACGACAAACATCTAATTAACACTGTTAACGCGCTATTTTTGACAGCCATAATATATATATATATGTATTATACATAAAATAGTTTATTTATCAAAGCTCATGACTTGACATTACATTATTACCTTATCTAGGCACCTGGCAAATCAGTCAATGTATCGGTAAACAAATGTCACGTCTCAATGCAACGCCTATTTATTTATTTTCAATTTTACGAAAGTAGTTAATCTAATTCATTGTAAACAAAATAGATTGTAGATAAAAGTGTCAAATTCACAAATATATTTGTGATGCACACAAAAATGTTTTATTAAAAATTAGTGAGATAAAAATCCACAGATATGTGTTGAACTTTTTATCAAAAACATACTTGGATGACGTTGCATTTATATCAAATAGCAGTAAAAAGAATCCTTCCATGTAAGCATCTCTTTAAGTTGTATAGAAAGAATCTCCCCTGGGTTAAACAACAATGATCAAGATGTCGCTCTATGGGTTCATAACGTCAGCACCTTTCCCCTCAGTGTCCTGTGAACCACATCAAATGGAGTCCGCTCAGTCCTGGTGTGTTCTTGAGCTGCTCCTCCGACTGGACCATCCAGCTGTGGCAGCAGGACCACCAGAATCCATTGTTGGGCTTCAGCTCCACCCAGACAGCAGTGTGTGCCGTTGAGTGGTCCCCTAAGTGGGCGACGGTTTTTGGAGCTGTTCACGAGAGACAGTTGGAGATTTGGGACCTGAGTTCAAGCGTGTGAGTGTTTGGGATTGTTCTTTTTCTCTCTGATGTGAAACGTGTGCCAAGCTAATCCTGCTGGTCCTCCATACCCACTCCAGTTTAGACCCGGTCCTTGTCCAGCCTGCTGCTGCTGGTGTGCAGATGAAGTCCCTCCTGTTTGCCACACAGACAGACTGTGTCCTGGTAGGAGACAGTGATGGACAAGTGACCGTCTACCAGCTCAAGAACCTCAGCGGGGGAGGCAGCAGCCAGGTGAAGTGGAGTGTAGAGTCGAAAGATTCATAGGGGTTAGGGGGAAAATTAGGGGGAAAAAGAATTATGCAAAGATGTAATCAGTTTCAGATTATCAGATGTAATCAGATTATGATTATATGCGGGTCCACAACAGTGCCTGTTGTAGTTATTTACAGTGAACAGTTATGAGGGAAATGTTTGGTTTCTCTTCACATTACTGATTTAAACATGCAGATGAAATGGTCTAAAACACACAACAGCATTTCCCTTGAAAGCAGATTTGGCCAATATATCCGAAATCCAGACAACTGTTGGATATACTAAAAATGAAATTTGAAATGACCTGTGCTGTATTTGATCTCTGTTATATACTTCCCCTGGAAGGACTACATTTGCCGCGCAGCTCATCACACTATCTAACAAGGAGCGGATTAGCCCTATTATGTAGCTGATATACTGTATTTAGAATGTTAATACAATCTAGGATTAATTTGCTCTAGAACAGTGGTCCTGAAACTTTTTCTGTTGGGGTCGCATTTTGGAGGAAGAAAAATGTTTCGGGCCCCAACAAAAATATAACAAAATGGTCCATACTGAATTTTGATTGAAATAACAACATTTTGTGATTCCATGTCTGCTTTTATTAATAGAATCAAGAACATTTAAGTCACTTTCATGTAAACCAGATTGCTCCATCAGACAAAAACAAATAAAATGTGAATTTTTTTTTAAACTCCCACTCCAGCCTTTTTGAAGAGCGCTTGGAGTCAGACAGGTGCAGATATCTTGTGACCACGTCTAGTATGACAGAAAAATATAATTCTCCCCAGCTCGGAAACTTCATGCGCATACCAAGTTAGGAGGGGACATATTATGAAAATTCCACTTAAGTTCTTCTAGACGTTAATTTGGGTATTTGACATGTCTATGGCAAGAACAGCTCCCGCGATTTTTGTTACAATTCTTCTAAACGTGACAGAGATCGAGCTTCCGTGTAAGTATCCGTCATACACAAAACGTAATAAAAAAAGGGTCTTTGCCGTGTTGTCCAAACCTTTTATTGCAGCAAAATTGACAAAAAACTGCCATTTATACATCAATACATCAGCCCTTCACAATAATTTAAACGCCCTCAGTTTTCGACCAGCACACAATACTGAGGCAGTGGTTAACCAACAGTTGGGTTTACTCATACCACTGTGGAGCTTCATTCCCTGCGGCTCTATAGCACAGCAGACTCTACGTCAATAGGTGTCCCTCTTTGTGTCCACGTCACGGTCACAAATGAAAAAGATCCAACTCTCATCGGGCTACGGCAGTCAGGTCACTCTGCGGCTTAATTTTATTGCTTTTCTCTTTGTATTGGAGAATAGTCTCTTTAAAGCGGTCTGTCAAACAGGTTATGGCTTTGTCAAAGATTGTCTCTTTTTTTTAATGTTATTTTTAAAAATCTAGAAGCTCTCTTGGGAAAGACTGTTCTCTTTTATGTTAAAAATGTTTTACAGTTCACATTGACTTAAAGTGTACGGAAGTAGAAAAGCGCGGCTAAAGACACCTTACAAAAACCTTCACTGCACACTGTGAAAACCATGTGGTAGTTAATAAAAGTCAGGACTAGAACCACACATGGGGTCTCTATACACCAAAGAATAAAAAAGAGGTATGTGTTACGTGCTCTCCTTTCTTCCTAGCAGTAGTGTTGTGATTAATCCGAAAACATCAGATCTACATGTCGTTTACCGTCAGCATCCCAACAGGAATGTGAGCATTCCCTTCAAAATCAGCTGCACAACAGTCTCATTTAGCTTTGTAATTTCCATAATTTTAGGAATGGAATGATGTTCTCCCTGATAAAGGGGCCCTCTGGGGCAAATTTCTAGCATCAGGGATTGAAATCCACACCAAGCCCAATTCTGATTTCGTTACTAGGGAAACGAGTCACCCACTTCCCTTTTAAGTAACTCACTTATGATAAAAAAAATTATTAAAAAAAGATTATCAGATTACTTAACTGTTAGTTAACTGTCAGTCAGCGACACCTGAAACATTTAGGAAAGGAAGTGGAATGTGGATCACACCAAGTCTAAATGCTTCAGGAATACCATCTTGTCTGAGGCCACATCAGTGTGCAGCTGGTGTATTTAAAAAGAAACAACAATCTTTACACCACAGTGTGACAGCTTTGCACCATTCATGATGTCCTAATATACATCACAGTTTAAACTCAAAGAGCTGCATTAAAGTTACAACTCAATAAGACTTGATAGGCTAGTTAGATGGAAAGATTGAAGATCCAAGCACAAACAAACAGAGGTAAAAGGTAGCTGGAGAACAAACATGAAGGAAAAAGTTCAACAATCTCAAAAAGTACAGCATGAATTTAGCGCTCGCTGAGAGGGTTGATTAGTAGAATACACCAGAACATGGGCATCATGGGAAACACAAATGCTCACACACACACACTCTGGTTTCACATGCTAGCATACGGCTCATACTGAGTGGTAAAGGAACTGGCTGGGTGAAAGATCACAACAGCTTTGCATAGAATCTACAACACTTTGGCCACAACTAAAAGGAGATGTACATACTGAAATATAGCAGAAAAGTCTGACATTTTTATTATTAGATCCATCAACCTGATTTCTTTTCAGCAGAAGACACACTCTGCAGTGTAGCCACTCCAGCTAAGTTCAGCATCTGTGAAGCTTCTGACCCAACCAAGTCAGAATTTGCCCAGCAACATAATTAGGTTGCAGAAAGCCAAACTAAGTTCCAGACTTGTTTAATGTCACAACTCTTTCAGATTAGGTAAACTAGCTGCAAGTAGCGCACATACAGTTCATGCTCACAGTCACAATCACAAAGAACTACATCATCGCGAACATAATGGGAATGGCTATTCTACTTAAAGAAAAGAAACAGGAACAAAATAATTGGATTCAGGGGATAACAAGAATAATAAAACAAGAAACTAATTCATCCATTATCTCACATTTACACCGAACAGAACAGGGGCTGAGAGTATTGTCATAAACACTCAATTTCTTTTCTATGGAGTTGGAGGTGCATCATTGCTAAGGACGCCCAAATGGTGCTGAGCAAGGTCAGCAGGTCCCTGCACCACGACAACAGATGCAGCCTTTACGTTTCTGTTGAAAGCACATTCAGGAGGTTTAGTATTCACACAGTAAGGATCATATTTTAGAATAACATTAGCCCTTTTTATAGGATGCACACTCATTCCACCCCTGATGAGCAGGCCTGCATGTCAGCCTCTGCCATGAGTGTATGCTCGGCTGTGACTGGATCAATGGTGAGTAGTGGTGGAAAGCCCTTCCATTATCCATACTTCCAGACTATAGAGTAAAAAGGTTACTATTGGGTTCACTACAGAGTGACTGTATCAGAGTCAAGATGCAGTGTTTGTGTGTGTGTGTAAGCTCTAAAAGAGAACAGACATGTAAAATCTGTTCCATTCAATGACCTTTTATTAAAGCCCTGATATCTAAATATCCACGATACAGTAGAACCTTCATTGGATTGGATTCTTCATTGACAGGATAAGATTAATGAAGACAATGTTTACCTGTGGGCTGATCTTGATTCTGTTCATCGGTCTCCACAAACTCTGCTGCTGTAAAGAGAAATAACAAGATGACCATGGTCATCATGACAAAAAGCTTTCGCCCCCACTAAATGTAACGCTTTTAGTAGGTTGCAGTCAGTGCTGGTTGTTTCTAGCGCCAAGCAAACCCGCTCCTGGCTAAAGTACTCTACTCATTTTGCATTGCACTTGTAGTGGAGAACACACAGCGAGATCCTGTGCTTCCCTTCCAAGCGATATACTTCCTTGTCATACTAGTGGCCATTAGCCAAGATGATGAGTGGGCTTAAGAGGTCCACTGAACTCAAAGCTGAATAGACCAACTAACTCAAGTTACATTCTAAAAGGCATTTATCTGACTATCGAAACTTTGAATATTGACTGCTCTGAGTAAGAACACATCGCAAGCTGCTGAAGCACCAGATAGATCTGGTGTAGCTGGCCTTAGTTATTCCATCCTCACCGGAGGCGGTTTGCTCCTCTACTGCGTCGTCTGCGGCCTCCTCCTCCTCTTCAGCTTCTTCTATTGGAGCAGCCTCCTCTTCCTCTGCAGCTACATCCTCCTCAGCTTCTTCAAAAGGCGCGGCCTCCTCCTCCTCCTCCTCCTTCTCCTTCTCCTCCTCCTCCTCCTCCTCCTCCTCCTTCTCCTCCTCCTCCTCCTCTACAGCTTCTTCTGTTGGAGCTGCCTGTTCCTCCTCCTCAGCTTCTTCAAAAGGCGCGGCCTCCTCTTCTCCGGCTACATCCTCCTCTTCTACGGCTACATCCTGAACAGCTTCTTCTGTTGGAGCTTCCTGTTCCTTCTCCTCAGCTTCTTCAAAAGGCGCGGGCTCATCTTCTTCGGCCACATCCTCCTCCTCTTCTTCGGCTACATCCTGAACAGCTTCTTCTGTTGGAGCTGCCTGTTTCTCCTCCTCAGCTTCTTCAAAAGGCGCGGGCTCATCTTCTTTGGCCACATCCTCAAAAGCTTCTGTTGGAAACGCCTCCTCCAGATGATTAGCTTCTTCAACCATTTCTTCAGCAGCATTCTCAGCAGCTTCTTCCTCTTCAGCAGGCTCCTCAATAGATTCTTCTACAGTCTCAGCAGCTTCCTCCTCGGTAGTGGGTTCGTGCATAGGCTCGCGTGCAGCCGTTTCCTCGGCCTCCTCGACTGCAGCCTTCAGCTCTGCTGCAAGTTCCTCTACCGCATCATAGGCAGCCTCCTCCTCCTCCATGGCCTGCGCCTCCTCATATGCTGCCTCCTCGTCCAGCTCCTCCTCCTCATATGCTGCCTCCTCTTCCAGCTCCTCAGGTGCTGCAGCCTGCTCATCGAGTGTTTCTTCAACCTCCTCAACAGGATCAGACTGTAAATAGGTCAGAAACATTTCACAGGGTTTACATTGTGAACAGCATCGGCTTCAGATGCCTTGTTGTGTGAGCTAGTGATCTAGCAAACTGCTCTGTGGTAGTGTACATCCCGGTAGTGGAAACATGCTCCTCGTTCCTTACGTGATTTCAAAAAAAGGTGCATTTGATGGAATCATAACTTTTATAGAAATATTTTTTTAACGCCGTAACACTATTGTGCTTACTACTGGTATATTAAAATATATAACTTTTACCTAGGGATGCCCCCTATACACAGTTCTAGTTGTGAACCGATAATACAGTAGTACATACCTAGAGCATGGGTGCCCACAAAAAAGAAGTGGTTGAATGATGCAAATTGGTCAACTTAAGAGTAAGGAAAAAAGGTAGACTTTGAGGCCTTCACAAAGGCCTCTGCTAGACTAGTCATCCTCACTATCAACGTGAAACTGGACATGTGTACTGTGCACACAATGGGCCATCATGTAGATGCGCTTTTAGCCTGGTCTCTCCACGTTTTATAGGAGTTGGATGGCTGTTAGGGATTATATTTAAGGAGATTCACAAAATGTAAAAATGGTTGTGTCTTCACCAGCAGAGGTGTCAAAAGTATTCACATTCATTACTCAAGTAGAAGTACTAGGGTTTAAAAAGACTTCTGTAGTATCAACTCAAAGTATTTGTACTTTGTTACTTGACACTTCGGTTCACCAGTAACATATAAACTGATTCTTACACACCAGAACACTCACAGGTGTTCCCCTTTATCCTACAGAAAATAAATTGTCCATTTAGACAAACATTACACTTTTTATCATGGGTGTGCATTTTCCCGAGGCCCAAAAATTCTAAAGGCAGGAAAAGGTTTTAAGCCCGCTGTAGGCTGAAACTTTTATTTGAATTGTTCCTAAATACATTTAACTGCCCATATTGGTATAGATATCCACCATCATTTCTTCACATTAAGACCTGATGTGTTTTCATAGTGTTCCTTAAATGTCTTGGATGATATCCATAAACATACCCCCTCCAGCACCTCTGGATCCTCCTCAACCACCTGAAAAGGAATGCATTTCATCAAAAGGTTACACGTTTGCAAGTACTTTAAACTCTAAAAAAGGTGCAATATAATTTTATTACAGATGATTTCATTATTAACCTTCTTGTGAATAAAGTTACACTTGCAGAAAATGTTTCAAAAAAAGATTCAATACAGTTTTATAATAATCAGCTTCAGCTGGACAAACCTCAGGGGTCTCCTCAGGCTCAGACTCTACTTCAGGCTCAGGATCCATCTCTAGAGTAAGAGGCAGATTGTTACGCATGTCTGACACAGACACACACACACACACACACACACACACACACACACACACACACACACACCTGGTGGTGCAGAATTGTCCTCTGCTACAACAGCTTCAATCACATCTTCCACCGGCTCGGGCTCAGGCTCAAACACAGCTGAGGAGTAAGGGGATACAGGTTACCATGTTGTACCCCTAAAAAAGCACGCTGATTATTCAAGCTTTGAGGATATTTGTATTGCATGGTGCCAAACATATCTCCTCTAATGCACTTCTATAAAGGGAATATCCTACATTCAGTCATTGCAGCTAGAACACTGTTGCATTGGCTTTGTGCCAGTTGGTTTTGGCCAAAGTAAGTTCAGTAAAGCATGAAGCGGTCAACAAATTGATAAACACAAAACAAAGAAAACAATTGATTTTTATCGGTAGATATAATCAACTAATTTATTGTTGAATATTTGCAGTTGCCAGAGTATTTATTCCAACACAGAGACAGTTTTTATCATATGTATAGTTTACACATTTAAGTACTTCATGCTGATTTCACAATAAATAGAAATGTAGCCATATTTGTTAGCCATTTACCATTACAGATAAGATGTGCCAACATGGAAATACATATTCTGTGGGAATCTTCCACTGCGTTCCCCCTCTCCTTATCTCATATCAACATTTCCCCCTAATGACTGTGAAAGTGTGAGTTTACGAATTCACATGTTTGGTACCTTCGGGTGTCGGTTCGGCTTCTGGAGTCACAGCTGCAGCAGCAGCTTCTTCACGACGGAACGTGACACCCACAACCTTCTCTTTGAGTCCTATGAGATGAATGCACATGTTGCTGGCAAGAGACATGCATGTGGACGTTATAATGATCGCAAATATACTCCCTGGTCGAATAGAAATATCAGCCCATATTTAATGACTGAGATCTTAAAAGAAACAAAGACCTACTACATTGCTAGTACAGCTGGAGGCTCTATCGCACACATGCTTAGTGCATATAATAAAGGCAATAAATGATAATATTGTATGTGCAACTCCACATTTCCTATTAAACACCTGATCAAAGCATGGAGTTATTTTGCAGACCGACTGATCCGATATCTCATTCACAATATCCACCAACTGATATATTTAGTTTTCAAATGGTTATATTTGGCGCAGAAAATTAGAGTTATTCCATAACAATCTTTCAAAAGTGTACTTTGTGTGAACATCTTCTGGTCACACACTGAGGCGGCTCCAAAGACAGAAGAGAGGCAATTACTGGGATCCAGAAACTTTATTGACAAGACAATTTATAAAAACTCACATTTTGTCAGAATAAGTGGATCATGAAGACGACATTACACTTGATAAAGACCAAGAATCAATCAGTATCCTTAGCACCGAGTACTGTAACCACTCTACCAGGATTTTAATTGGTTAGTTCACAACCCAGAAGTAAGGAAATTAGCAGTTTGTCCCCCCTCAACATGGACCCAGAATTCAGAACCACTCAAAGCAAAAAGTATTATAGACACAAAACTAATTAAACATAAGCCTATGTACTCAGTGTTTGTGCACATACTAAAAAACTGATAACCGATTTTCTACAAATTCCACTTAACCTTCATTTGACAAAACTAATTTTCAGTTTTGACCAGTGAATTTCCAAGCAACTTGATACTCAAGTCTACAAAACTTGATGAACTTTGATGTCAGCATTCAGCATAACCGTAGACACATTCTAGTCAGTACCAAATAAATAAACTCAATATATGTATATCTCTCCGCTCTAATGTTGAAATGGCCTCCTTACGTACAAAAGATGAATCTGCAACATTCACACCTCATCGCACCTCCTGCCTTTTCGGTCACATGTATTAGTTTTGCGGCCCTTCTTTATTTCGTTCACTCGCCCATCGACTTCCTCCTGGGCCTCCTTTCCCTCCCCCTCTACCTTTTTCTCTGACTTCCTCCCTTCTTGGATCTCTTCCCTTTTCACATCGAGTGGTTTCGCCTTCTCCATTCTTTGTTTTTCTTCTTTTTCCATCTGCTCCTCTTCCTCTTGCAGCCTAGTGGCCACTCTTTCCTTCACTCTAGCCATTATTTCCTTCTTCCCTAGCTCCAGCTCCTTGACCGCTTCCTCTTTGGCCAGCAGCAGCCTGACCTCAGCCAGGGCCAGCTTGGCGAGCTTCTTGGCCTCCACACGTTCGTGGATGATAGCCAGCTGCTGCTTTAGAGCCTCCCGCAGCTTCCAGCCTACCTCCTTGGCTTTAGAGGTTTCTGGGGTGAATGAGCAACAACACTGAAGTTTTTTTCCCACAAATTAGCTTTTACAAGACAAAAATGGCTACAATTCACGCAGTTAATGGACCTCACCACACAGCACACAGGCATGTAAGTGTCTGACAAAATAAAAGGTTTCATGCTACATTTACTCATTCTATCCTGCAAGTTTCAGTTTAAACTGCCTTAAATAGCATAAACAGGATATACACCAGTCTCGTGAAATGACCAAAATGATACCCAAATACCATCCATATTCAACAAGAATGTAGTACGTTTAGGCCAAACCACTTTTAATCACTGCAAAATCCAATGACCAATTAATCCATTCAAATAAAAATGTTGGATTTAAGATGTGAATGAGTTGTGAGTAGTTTAAACGTCATTCATTAGTCTAGCCCACGGTGTAACAGCACTGCTTTATGCATACGGCAGCATGGCGATACCTTTCTCAGCGCCTCTGCCGGATGCATCTCCAGGGGTTTCATCTGATGTCGCATACATACATACAAACAAACAGTTACTACACCTTAGTGATTTGACACATTTGCAAAGCGCCATTGAGTGCCCTAGAAGGGCTGCAGGAAACCCATCGCAGCCTCCAGCTTAAGTAAGCTGCTGAGGAACAGCAGCGCACTAGTCATCAAAGAGACTAAACTGGAAACCAGCAATGGGGAATCTCACCTATGCCCCTGTGTGGCCACATTCCCACCAAATGAGTAATTGCAGTGATATAGTGCGGTGTGGGAGTGTTACTTCACAATTAATGTTAGAAATGGTAGGGTAAACACTGATGTGAGCTTGACACAATATGTTCATCGATAGCTAGCTCAAGCCATGACCGGGATAGCGTACGGTAACTGATTTCAGAATGGTAAAATGCATCAGGTCACAGAGCAACAAAACAATGCCTCATGTCTGTGTAGAGGGTTTTTCACTCGTTAAATGACTATCAAAGTATCGGGTGCATCCAGAGATTAGAGATTTTCAGTTAGTCATGGGCCACATTTTTTAAACAACTGCTTCAGATTTCTTGTTTGTTTATGGAAGTATGTGAAAAAAAAGAGCGATTGGATTGAGTGCCCGTGGGCCGACGAGGCCTCTCCCAACAGATGAGTGCATGCAGCTATGGAGCAATGCGCGCAAGGAATTTTCTACAGTTTGTGTATCAATAGAATTGGGTCGAGTCATTCTTCGAAAAACCTAAAGCTAGTAACCCCACCCCAAAGCATGAACAGCCTGTTTCTAAACCAGGTGTGAACAGGTCTGCCTTGAACGCCATGGTGTCAGAGACACACCTAGTGTCACAGGCACTCAACAACAGACCCGCAGTTGCTTTCCGTAGTCTAAAGCTGGAGCCACGATAAATAGAATCCAATATGCCTCTTCATCACTCTAATCACCCGCCAAAGAGCTGAACACACATCTATACTACAGTGGATTAAATACACCACTGGGGAGGTGCAGGCTTTCATTGTCTGCTTTACAGAAGAATGGATCGAAGCAGACATTGGAACTTTAATGGATAACATTACAATGACTCAGTTCCATTTAGTGTTCCAGTAAAGCAGCACACGTTAGCTGTCCCTACCTTTAGCTGCAATATAAAGAGTTCTGTATGCAGTTGCTGAGCAGAGGGGTGAAATGGGACAACAATATGTAGACTACATAGGAACCTGCAGCATAGGATGCATCACCATTGCTTAATATACACAATCACTACACATTTTAAATTACATTTAAATAGACAATAGACACCATTTCCCAGTGGTATAATAATGCCATCCACATTTGGATATATAACCTACATATTGACACCTGATCAGAGTGCTTTGCGTTACTCTTAAGCAGACGTTCAACCATTGTGGGACACGTGAAGAGATGCGGTAAAGTTTAGCTCTAGATGTGGTCCAACATTTCCAATTACATTCCAGGTGGATTAAAACCTTCCTATCTGATCGCCATACTGAATGCAACCAAGAGCAGGAAGAAAGACGCTCAAAGACAAAAGGAGTCCAGAGCAAACGCGGAGGATCAATGATGGCAATCTTTGAACCAAAGACCACTGAGCAGGAGGTGTAAAGAAGTGAAAAGGCTCCTTGCATTTCATGTTATTGGCTGTTGCCAACTAGTTTGTGCTGATGGATTCTTTAAAACCAAATGTTTGAGAGGACTGAGAATCAGATCCATATGACAGCACAGGTATCAAATTCATAGAAAATCCTTTAAAAATAAATAAATAAATAATAAAAAAGCCATGTCACCTCCCATGGTTCCTGCTTATAAAAAGGTTGAAACTTGTCTGACATCATTTGGGGACAGTATATGGAAACCATGGACACAATATTACCCTGTAACCTACAGAATGTTACCAGAGAAGACTTTAGGAACCATTCCCAAACAGTGGTGCTTGGGCTGCAGGATGTTGAGGTCTTTGGTGGAAAATCAGTGCGGGAGGACAAATGGCCTTCAACAGGTCATCTGAGGCTATTGGTTATGGAGGCCGACTATGACAATCTTCTGCCCCTGACTTGCATCATAATCCGCCTCTCTTTTTCCAAATTCTTCATCCTCCTCATCCTCGTCCTCCCGTGCCTCCCTGAATCCTTCTGAGGCACTGTGCTGCTGCTCCTCCTCCAGGGACGCCGAGGGATTTATCAGACCGTAGAGGAAAGTGAAGAAACCGTTTAACCAATCAGAGCTGCCTTCCTCCATTTCTTCTAACCAATCCAGAACCTCCGATTTACCCTGAGCATCGCCCTCACTGGTCAGGCCTACGCAAACAAGAGGAGGTGGAGGTGGTGGGGTAGAGGGAGGGTAACATTTTTGAGCACAACAAAAGGGATATGAAACAGTGTGGGGAAGAAAATAAAAATGAAAAAGCATAAAGTGAAAAGGCGGAGTCACACGGAGAGAAGATATGTAATGGAAGGGGGTTCTGAGCAGAGGGTGAAAAAAAGGGAAGAAACGAGAGGAGAAGATAAGAGAAGTTTTAAGCGCCTGTTAGGCAGCAAGGGATCGACTCAGGCTTCATCAATAGCATCTGTGGTCTGGCTGTCTCCACATGGTCACCAGGATGAGCCTAGACTTCCAAAAGAGCAGTGATCCTAAAGCTTACAGCAGTGCTGAACCTCTTTTTACAGTCTGTGCTAAAGCTGGACGATATAGTATAGATTTTGTGATAGGAGACTAGTTATCTTACTATAACATTAGTCATCTGTGTCGCTTTTGAAGGCTGCATTACAGTCAATGTTATCTTGTGCATTTTGTAAAAAGAACCAATGGTCCTGCCTAGAAGATTGTTGCAATGCAAAAAAAGATTGAATTGATAAGACAATATTTTTATATACAAGATGTTCTCCATATTGTCCAGCCATACTCTGCACCAACTGATGGAACAATTCACATGGAGACAGCCACAGCATTATAGACCAGAGCTAGGAAAGAGATAAACTGATGGGGGACATGTCCATAATCTATACAATACAATAATATAATGTATCATGGTGGAAAGGAAAAACTTGTCAGCAGACAGTGGGACACTTGTTAAGAGCATCATGGTGATACTTCACAGCGAGGACTACGGCCACAAAACAGGCTGGGATGTACTTACTATGAGCAGCTCCCCACAGTCAAAGGGTAAATCCATTCTTTGCTACAAAAAGACAAACATTATGGAGAGAGCCCTACAGGGAAATTAAACCCTTCACTTCTGAGAATCTGTTTATTAGGTCATTCGACTTTTAGTTTACCACAAAGTACGCTTCCGTTCAACAACAAACACTCTCCACGATTGTCTTCCAGCAACAAGTGATCTTATGTGATTTTAAGTGGTTTTTCCTTCTCCGTTAATGTTGTCAGGCCTCTTCAAGGGCAAAAACGAGCACCTTTAGTAAGGAGTGATACATCGTCACCGGTTTAGTGTCTGTCAAGAAAAGCCATTAAAATGTTGTCCACCTTAGTCTAGGGTAACCACAATACCAAAATTATGACTTAAGATACTATAACAGCCAAAATATTACGATACCTGACACTGGAATTTATCTACGATAGTAATAATAATAATACCAGATTGTTCCTACCCAGCTTTTGAACACTGTAAGAAATGGTATTCATACTAGTATTAGCCCACAGGAAGCTAATAGTTAAAACATATAGTAAAAACCACAGCATTGATTATACACAGCTATGTAGGCCTCCGTATCTGACTATGTGACTACATAGTTATTTCCATAAGTAAGAGTTATATAATGTTACCAATATGTACAATTGTGTGCATTCTGGCCTGATGATCATATAGGCCCACATAAGTGAAATTGTAGGTCACTTTGCATTTATACATTTCTGCTGGACTATTCAGTAACTTATTTGCAGTCTTCCTATGTCTTGTGTTGCACTTGCTTGATGTTTGAGGCTTTACGAAAGTTGTTGTCAAGCTAACCAACATAGCTGCAGGGCTGCCAACTTTCACGTTTCCCCCCTTATCACACACGTTTTCGCATGTTTTCACACGCGCTCACCCCACCAAAAAAGATCTGCACTGGTTCGTCTCCAACCTTACCAACGGTAAATGACAAATCTGTAACGCTATTCGCTGCACGTAGCGTCCACAACCCGACGAAACCTTCCTCCAAGGCTTTGTGAAAAGTGTACCGGTACTAAAAATATTCAATATTGTATCGTATTCAACGCAAGGGTACCGCGGTACCTTTCTAGTACCGGTACACCGAAAATGGAGTCCAAGTTGAAAAATGCTCAGTTTATATTGCAAATGTTTCAAAGAGCTGTATTCGAATGCATTTTAATGTCTGATCTATATGTCGGAACGTCAATGGACAGAAAGGAAATATAAGAATGCCGATTTAAAAGACAAAAGGGAACAAAGTTTGTTAACTATTTGTTAGGGCTGTCAAATTATTAAACATTTTAAGCAAATTAATACGAATTTTCAGTGGATTAATCATGATTAATCACTATTTAAATATATAAACCACCGATCCAGCTGTTTCCTCTGCGTTTTGTGTGCGAGCGAGCTAACTGTAGCCTATCCACTGGAAGCCAGCACCCCTTTTTCGCAGATTCACCTGACTGTTGCAGTCGCTATGTGGGCCAGCAAGTTTTACATCTGGTCTGTACTTCTCTGTAAAGTCTATGTATTGATGGAATCCAAAGTTCTCCAGGCATGATGAAAAGTCTCTGGTAAGAGGCAGATTAGTATTGTCCATGTGTATATTAAAGTCCCAACAGTATTACATTTGGTGAGAGAGTAGATAAATGGATGAGCAGGGTTGCAAAGTCATTTAAGAAGTCACTGTTTGGCTTAGGGGGGCGGTAGACTGTAGCAGCAATGGTGGGAATGGGACCAGGCAGCTTAAAAACACTTCTCTGGACGATCCGGTCTTTCTGGCATCACCCTGTGGCAGGTATACTTTCGTATACAGCCGCTGAACTTCGTTGGCGGCTGCCTGAGCCTCAACCACTTGTGCTGCAACTCCACCCGGACATCGCTCTCTTCCCCCGCCGGAGATACACCCATCGTGGGTCTCGCAGGAATTTCCATCATGACGGCTCCAATGCAATAAAATCATTCTGGTCTACCTCCCACCGCCCTCCCAGAAACCCCGGCCGGGCTGTCGATCGTCGCGTATTAGCCAGCCTAGCTAGGTCGGCTAACGCCCCTGTCAAGCAAGACAACGCCGCTGTCAACTTCGGTCTGCTTAACATCCGCTCTCTCACGAGCAAGGGACATCTCATCCAGGATCTCCTCACTGACCGTAAGCTTGATTTTCTCTGTCTGACTGAAATTTGGCAACAGCCCAATGACTTTTCTCAACTACATGAATCCACTCCTCCGGGCTTTGTTTACATGTGTCATCCCCGTGGCAACGGTCGGGGCGGAGGTCTCGCGATCTGTTGTTCTGGTCTCACCCCCTCCAACTGCACAGCTGATGAACTCCATGTAACTGACCATTTCATCCTGTCAATGAATGTTGCACTCTGCCTCTCTGCAATCAAGTCGTCACGTCTCATCTCATTTCGGAATATTAAGGACATCAATATAGATACACTCTGCTCCAATATCGACAATATTCTCATCCCGGATTATCTTTTTAACCCTGATGAACTCGTAGCACTATACAATACTGGATTAAACAGCACTCTCAACTTTCTTGCCCCAGTGATAACACGATCCGTCTCCTTCTCCTCAACTGCCCACTGGTATACTCAACTGACACCTGCAAATCCATGATGCTGTTTTTCAATGAGAAAATCCACAATATCCACCAGCATCTATGTCCAAACCCTCTGCCTCTCCCCCCACCTGAACGTCTCCCACACAGTCAGTCCTTCTCCTGTTTTCAACGCCCTGACACCTCCGACATCTCTGACCTCATCCAGAAATCCAAGCCCTCCACATGTCAGCTTGATCCCCTGCCCGCATCCTTGGTCAGATCCTGTTTCCGTCCCCGTCACAGTACAGAAACTGCTCTATTAAAAATCACCAACGATCTCCTCATTGCTTCTGACTCTGGCCTGCTTTCCATCCTCATCCTTCTTGACTTGAGTGCGGCCTTTGACACCATCTCACACCCCATCCTCCTCAGTAGACTCTCCTCCATTGGCATCTCACACCCCCCTTGGCTGGTTTCTTTCTTATCTCTCAGGCCACACTCAGTTCATACAGCTGAAATCTTTTAAATCCGAGCCCTCCCCAGTCACTACAGGTGTGCCCCAGGGCTCTGTAATGGGGCCCCTTCTCTTCATCACCTACCTCCTCCCCCTTGGCAACATTTTCCGAAAATTCAATATACTTTTCCACTGCTTCGCGGATGACACTCAGCTCTACCTCTCCAGTAAACCAAACACCACACTTCCACCCACCTCCCTCACCTCCTGTTTATCTGAAATTAAATCCTGGTTCACCTCAAACTTCCTTAAATTAAACAGCAATAAAACCGAGATCCTTCTCATCGGCACTAAATCCATATTATCCAAAGTTGGCAGTTTCTCCCTCAATATCGACAGCTCCTCAGTCTCCCCCTACCCTCAGGTCTGGGTGTCATCCTTGACAGCACACTTTCATTCCAATCCCATCTCAATAACATTTCCCGGTCTGCATACTTCCATCTCCGTAACATCAATCGACTCCGCCCCTCCCATACTGCCTCCATTCTTGTCCAGAGCCTCCTCACCTCCCGGATTGATTACTGCAACTCTCTCCTCTTCGGCCTCCCTCATAAGTCTCTCCACAAGCTCCAACTGGTTCAAAACTCTGCTGCCTGGATTGTCACCAAAACCCCCTCATTCCATCACATCACCCCCATCCTACAGCAACTCAAAAAAGTGCGCTAAGCGGGCTGCGCCTCTCTCTCACACACACACACACACACACACACACACACGTCCACAGCGCAGCAGGCGTAGGGGGGAGAGAGCGATATCGTTTCTCAGGAGACTTGTTTAAATTACGAGAAATATGCTATATACATGTCACTAGATTTGTCTAGTCACTTTTTACACAAAAGTTGCCACAAGGATGATTTGTTTGTTATAATAATCCAACCACAACCGCAAGTTTCATCAAAAGAGCTGATGGTATTGAGCAACAACTGGAGTGTAAGAGTTCTTCAGAGCTGAAAACATTTAAAGAAAGGTTGCTGTGTGATGATAGCATCCTAAATTCTTCCATTGAAGCAAAATCTTGAGTATTTTGACAAACTGCACATTCAATCACAGAATCAAAACTTGCAGTGTCAATCAATTTCATCTTATATCCAGAGAATCTTCTCATGCCGGGACCCAAATGTTGACTCTTTGGTTATTCACCTGTCAGAAGTAGACTGTATCAGTCTACTTGGAAAGTAACAAAAAAAAAGATATCTGCATAAAATATATGCTTTCCTGCACATCCTTTGCGCTTGTCTCACCTTTTTTTGCATTGAATCATACTGGACTATTAACTGAAACGGATTGGCTGGCCGTACCAAAAAAAAAGAAAAACCCTAGCCGCCACTAGTAATTACTGCAAGATGCAGGAGACAGAACGGAACTACGCATTCTTTAAAATAACTCCCAACTGTCTGGGAGCTTCATACAGGATAAATATTGAAAAAAACTAAAGCGTTGTCACATGGGACACTGGTGTCCCATCCTCCACTAGTAGGTAGTTTATTGAAAATAGCTAGATGCTTATAGGCCCACCACAAAGTACATGCCCTCTTTAGCTGAGGGATCTTTGACCAATTCAGACTCAGAATATTGTTATATTTTAGAAGACAAATTATCACACAAACACACACCATTAAATGTAATTGACAAAGCAAACTATCAAGTGTCCTGCAGAAATGTTCAAAATTTAATCCTATTAGCTGTGACTGGATCATGTACCATGTTCCTAATAAGATGGGGACTGGTAGATGCCCTTTGTTTTCATTCATGCAGGACACCGATTGTAAACACTCAAATTTGATGTAAAGTAGAGATAAATCAACTTGCCTAGCAGAACCTTAGCGTCCTCGACATCAAAATCTCCATCGCCATCTGTATCGTATGCCTGCAGTTTTCCTACAGCGTTAAACACACATAGAGACCTTTTTGTTCTCAGAGGAGCTACAATAAAACACGTTGAAAAGTGACATTTACATGCATCATTCAACATAGATGGACACCTAAAGACATGCACCAAGCTTGTAGCAGACTGGCCACCTGTTATCTTCAGTCCAAAAGTTAGCGTGAGTTAACAGATCATAAAAAATATGAATTGTACGCAGGGTTTTTTTAATGGGCACAATCAGTTTTAGGCTTGGTGAATCCCGTTAAATGTGAGAGAATTCCGGGTAGAGTGAGATGAGGTGGGAATATTTTAGCAATAATAGATTACGAAATAAAAAGACTAGTTTGGTTCTGATACATGAATGAATAACATGAAAATGCTTGTAAGGAACTGTTGGCGGTTTAGATCCAAGGGTATTATAAAAGAGTCTGGGTTAGTATCTGCCTGCTACATAGTAACGGACCGACACAGGACGGGACAGGATGGACATATAGTTTAACAGCCGAGTCACCGCAACAAAATACCTTTGTTCCAAATAAAAGGCAGGAAATTATTCACATATTCCAGCTCAACAACCAACAAGACTTTCATCATGGTAACAAGGAACATGTCATGTTGGACAAGGCGGACAGAGAAAACGTCCACTTCAAGACCACATTAACTATGTATAATGGTACATTTACTTCTATTTGGGTGAATATTTTCTTTTTCATAGCCTTTTACATACATCTGGCGATATGACTGGCCTATTTTTTAAGATTTAGGGCTCTGAGAAGATTGTGCAAGGGGAAAATATATTGAAAATAATAAGAAAATAAATACAGGGTGAGAGAGAAAAATGCCATAGGACTTGTTTTTACCTTGCACGGCTTCAGACAGGTTAATTTGTAAGCCCATAGCCTTGTCTGCATGCAAACAAAAAACATGGAACAAGCTTAATTAAGAAATAAGAACAGATTAATAATTGTCACAAATAATTGAGTACTATACAAGAAATGAAGAAGGTTTCACATGAATGTTATTGTTATTATCTAGGGAGTCAAATATATGTTGAGCATGAAAAGGTACTGGAACAAAGACCTAACACAGCTTGACAGTTCATTTTGTGATTAGGATTTAGACTAAGCCATAGTGTCATCACCAAGGCGGTCTAACCACAAGCTTTGATACGGTATTATCTCTTTCCACACGAAACCATGTGATATGGTCCTTGTTTTTGGAGCTCACCGTTACCACGGAAAGGTTTACCATACCAAAAAACAGCTAATAAGTGGAGGGGCTGCTCCAAAGTCCCCTGCTCCTGGTCTCTTTTTAGATCGGCTGTTTTAGATCAGCTTTACAGGTTTTCTTGAGTTTCCGTAGGTAGTGAAGTTAATGCAATGACTAACTGAATTCTTATGTACCCTTGACTTTCTTCTACTCTGGAGCAGATATTTAATTTCTACGATTCATGCCTGTCTGGGATTCCGCACTGATTGGCAGAGTGGAACATCCCCAACAGCTCAAGCTCTTCATTATATGGTATAATAGTAATAGTATGAAGTGATGTTGTAGTGTCGTTTTTGTCTTTACTTCATTTTACTGACTCATCTGGTTGAAATGTGAAGGCTGATTTTCATTTTCATAAGTTTGTCGGCGGATTGAACTGAACTCAGATGGGTAAAGAATGCTATTGCGATGTTGGCAGCTCTGACAATGGTGAATATCATGGCTCTTATTCAGGGACAGATGACACATAAGCATTTTGTGTATAAAGTGCTTGCTACCGCACATTTATAGCATGGGACATGAGGCGGAGAAGACAACAGAAAGGAAAAACCATTCAGATGCTCTCGAAATTAATTTGGGATTAATCAAGTACTCACCAAGGACTCCCTGGTAGTCCACCAGGTCAAAGTAGACCACTGCTACAGAGGTCCAGACACCCAGCAAGGGCGAGCACAATGAACCAGGTAAAGAAGCTGCCACCGGACACAGAGTCTGACTTCTTCCCATTCTTATTTGCCGATTGGGTTTTAGAACCATCTGAAACATAAGAAAGTGCATGACATCAGACTCACACATTACATGCTTTTCATAGGGAACCATCTTTTTTTAATAAAATCAATAAAATACCGTGCAGTACAAACAGAAAAATAAGACTTTCGCCACTTAACAAGGAGTTGATTTAATCCACAGACTACACACAGCCACAGTTGCAGAACCATGCACCAGCCTTCACACAGGGATTCCCAAAGTGTTGTGCGCGACCGGCTTCTAGGGGTTGTGCGTGATGGTGGTCTAATGGAGTAATAATTCATATTAAATATATCCATAAAATAATGAATATGCTTTTACAGAAAAGACAAATTACTTTTAAAACTACCCCTTTGAAAGATTTACCTCGCTCTTCTCTCATATCAGTTTCTCAGACTATGCATGTGCCACTATTTGTTTCTTTACTTGGTTTACTGCGTTTGTCATTTCAAATTGCCCTACCTCCTAATATTTCCCCTTTGTTCGAAATGTGTTCACACATACGACATGTGTAACATTTAACAGCGGACTAAATATTGTAAACAAAACACCACCCGTGAGCCATCTATTCTGTCATTGGTCCAATTTTAATGGAGCTATAAATACTTATTATAAGTGTGGGGGGGGATTGGGATGTAGAAGGGGTGTGTGGCCTAAGAAGTTTGGGAACCGCTGGCCTAACACACACAAAAAAAAGGGAAGAAACCTTGTGGAGAACGTCAGGAGGATCACTCTCCCGAATGGACAGACTGCAATGGATGTGGGGAGCCACCCATCGTCACTACAGTGAATATTGGTAGGTACCAGAGATTGCTCTATTAGTTGTGATTAAGCGAGTGTGATGGACAAAATTGGTCGAAATAAAGAAATGTCTCATTAACTGGGCTTGGTTTACTTTTTGCTTTAATTTTTCAGACCCCAGTTTTCAAAATGCATCCTTGGCTAGAAAACTGGAATTCCCAAAAAAAGAACTATGTGCCAGTTGGACAGATTGGCATCGACTACAAAGTACCATTTAGATACTCATAAAAGGTTATATTTTAACACTATGTTAGGAACCATGCGTGATCCGTGACCTCCCCACTAATCCCTAATTTCTGCTGGGGAAACAGCGGCCGTGTTGGGAATTCCATGAGTGTCATCATCTCACAATGCACGATGGGAGAAGATGCTTGCAGAAAGAATGAACAAGTGTTGAAGTCTGTTACATGGTGCTAGGTCAAACTCAGACACGTACTCAGAGAGCAAGGATCAAAAATAGTATGGTATATCAAAATATACTCCATATATATCAACTCCATTGATACCGGAGTACAATACACTGACAGTTTATGTAACAGATTACTGACTCCTTAAGTACCACATCCTTTTTTAATGTTCCTTTTCCTCAGTGTCGGCGGGATTCTAGAAAAAGAAACACTATGACATCATCTTCATTTAAAGACTCGGAATGCATTGAACACAACTTTTCTTATCAGTCTGTTCACTCAATCCTCAACTTTGTAACCAAACAGCCAACCAGGCCTCTCAATGACCTCCACACTCCTTTGTCCTTCTCAGCGCTCTCGTCAGTGTTATTTGAAGCGGTTCTCACCTTGCGTCTCTTCAGCTACCACCATGGAGACAGCAGAAACAACAAAAGTTGTGGCGGACTCGACTGCAGTTGCTGGATCACCCATCGTTTCACCAGCTTCCTGGGCATATGGCATATGGTATCTCTGCTTCCTGGTCTGAGCTCTCTCTCGCGCTCTCGCTCTCTCTCTCTCTCTCTCTCTCTCTCTCTCCCCCCTTCTCTTGCTCATCTGTCAGCGGATCCTTGCTTGGTCAATTTTTTCTCTGAGCCCAATATACCACTGTAGGTCAACAAAGCTATTTCTAGCACTGTTAAACCAGCTGGCCCTGACACCCAGAGAGGAGGGGACTGACAGGATGAAGGGGCATTGCCAGCAGGAAAGCACTGCCCCATAACCCTGCCTCATCTTGTAGATTTGTAATAGAAGAAAAAGAAGCGTCGAGACAATCAAAAATAAGGGGTTCCGACTGCATTTACTGCCATTAACTCTTTCATTCAGATTTATAATGCACAAATTAGTTTCCCCTTGTAAGGCCAATCTGGAGTGAACAAGTCCAAGAACAGCATCATAATGAAATTTGACGAGCCAAATATTGGCTATAGTGGTGCAAAAGTATTCGTTTCACACTGTGCTCATGTACTCAAACAGGCATTGCATGCATGCTCATGGACGCATGCGACCACTTTCCTAAAAAGGTAGCACTAAGTAAAGAGGGCTAGCCCAAGGAGCAGGCGAGAACAATGGCCCAGATTCACTTACGGTGGACTACCTTTACCAGGTTCCCCTTCAACCAATTTAGAAACGCAAATAAAGGCTGGCGGGTTTACCGGTTGAACTGCTCATCCAAAGGCGGTAGGGCTGTCAAAATTGCTCAAAAAGATTGCCTTTACATTTATTAAATGACCCTGCCAAACTGCATGCTGGGTACAGCACGCCCGCCATTACAAGAAGTAGAATATCCGTCACTACGTGAAAAGACTGAAAACGGTGATAAAGGAACAACGACAGGACCAGCAGCAACACAACTTGTGCCAAAGAGAGGAGGTTTTGAGATTTCAGAAACCACAAACATTATAAAACAGGTACCATTACCATCAGTTCTAGAAGTGTTATTGTTGCCAGAATATAAATCTCTTTGCAGAAATTGTTGTGCACCTCTTTTCCGTGTTATCATGTAGAAACAGTTACTCGTTTTATAAATGTACAATTATTAGCGTTACAAATTGTTTGTGGCAAAAGCTGTTGTTTTTTTACCCTGTTAAAGAAGAGTGTTTGTTGTGGGTTAGTCATTGTTGTTATAAAGTTAGAACCATGATCTCAACCCACGCAAGACAAGTAGCTCAGACTGCTGCGCACTCAACTATGAGGTGTAGAAATAAATTCAGCCGGCTGCCAAAGCGAAATGTCCGTCATCGCGTAACACCAGTGTGAACGCCACCAGTATATCGTTTGAACCAGTATACCGCCCAGCCATATATAAAAGTACAGTCCATTTAATCACTCAGCAGCAGAAACGCCTCAGAAAAACAAAAGCATGCCATGCATTGTCATCAGACACCAACAATGTTCATCGCCACCTGTTCACTCTGTGAAGCACAGGACACAATGTACAGTCGCAGCAGTCTTATGCAAGAGCTGCTGAGCACGGAATCAAATTAAACTTCTTTGGCTCTTAACATGTGTGCATGGTCATTAGGGTTCAGATTCCCCAGGCACCTCACGGTTCCATCGATACAGAGCACAAATACGCCATTATTTATTCATCAACCTTTTTTATGGATGATAAAAGTGCCTTACCCACAGTGACTATATGCTATTTTTGGTCAATGAGTCCATCTCAATCGTTCCATCATCTTACATAAATCATACAACACCATTTAAAATGGTAAATACAAAAACTATAAGCAAATCTAGAGCTCATCAGAAAGCTCCATGTTGCTTTTTTTAATTGATCCAAACCAGACAGAACAATGCAGCTAAAAGGTGGCGTTTTCTACTCAATGGATTTAGATAAGAACATGCTCTGCACATGCAAAGAACACAACATTGTCAGTTAAGGCTTTTACCCTTACAGCTGTGCATACTTCAGCAACTCCCAGCCATTTGGAGAGGAGTCCACACGGCTGAGGGATTGAAATTATACATGATATAAAAAAGCAAAAAGAATGCATCACAAAGAGAAACGTAAATAGGTTACATTAGACTGGAGTTAACTGCAAATGTATCGACAAAAGTCCACGGTTGATGAATTCTACCCTGCCATATGGATTCTCACAGATCCATGATTCATTCAACTAAAAGATCAGTACATGTTCATATATTGCCATTTTCAGACCATTCCATGCCACTGATAATATAATGACAATATAATAGCATAGTAATACAAGAACAATGAACGTTTTATTTCGACCGAATAATTAGACATTAGAAAAGAATAAGTGCAAGGGACTTCGAGTGGGTGACGCGTCCGGCAGAAAAGCGCCAGGTTTAACCCGGGGCTTCGACCTGAGTTTTCCCATGCTGCCTTGCGCGCATGATTTATTTATTTTAATTAAGCCCATTAGGACTGGATTTTTACTGGGTTCGGCTGTAGATTTTATAAAAAACAACCCTTTATAAACACGGTGGGTTCCCGGTTTCTCTTCACCGGTCCGCGTCCGCTCTGTATCTGTGTCATCTTTTTTAAATCATGCAACGTTGTTGTATTAACGTTGACTGACATATTTATTATCAGATACGCGGTCTAAGCCTATCAATACATAATGTGGGACTCATTCTCTAGTTGAGTGTACTTTCACCTAATATTTCACCCTATATCTTTCGTCTTTTTCCGTCATTTCAAAAATATATATATATATTTAGAATATGTATTGAAATAATCCACTTTACATGAAAAACGTTACTCTTGGTTTGGTACATCGCATAGCATCACTGTATGTGGGGTACATTTTCATACACCTGAGTAGGGCTGTAGTCAACTAAAGAAATGCTTAGTCAAAGTCTTGTCCTTGCTCAACAATTAGTCGACTAAACCAGCGGTCCCCAACCACATTCCTAACCGAGATGTAACGGGCTCCGACGGCGAGAGGAAGTTCTTCGCCGAGGTTCCCAAGTGTTCCACGCGGTGCGCTAAACTGTGGCGCTGTTACAAAACAGCCTCATATAAAGCATTTAAAAGGTGGGTATAAAATATAGGCGAATTATATTTAGATTACAGTAATATATAACTGTTTATAAAAAGGAATAAATATCAAGGAGTAAATCAATGAATGTCTTTATTGGTGTGAAAATAATGAAGAAAAAAAATGCAGCTGATCGACAAATGAGAATGTCAGTCGACCAAGAGGGCATCCGACCGATTAGTCGACTAAACGACTAAAGTTAACAACCCTACACCAGAGTATTACCCCCATATTGATATAAATTGCACCCAAAACATGCTTTTAGGGATATTGTAGTCAAATAAAGTGCTTGTAATGTCATAATGCAGCAACAAAGTGATCTATATTCTCTGTCTATAAAATACTAATCGATTAATATAGATCTCTTTTGCAGTTATCACTAGGGATGGGTATCGTTTGGGTTTTTTCCGATACCGGTGCTAACCCGGTACTTTTAAAACGATACCGGTGCCTAAACGGTGCCTGAATCGGTACTTTTATTGAAAAAAGTGACAGCATTAATGTAAGGCTTTTTTTTGTTGCCAAGGCAAAAAAGGTAACATTTCAACAAACACATATGAAATGATATATTAACTGTTAGAAGAAGAAAAAAACTTGGATTTAAACTTTTTAACTTAAATTGTTTAGGGTGCGCTCCTTCCCATCAGGAGGGGGGGTTAGTGGGTGTGGGGGGGCAGGCTGTTGTTGAGCAGTGTAGGTTCGGACCGCAGCAACTGCGCCGGGCTGAGATCCGTGCAGGGGGAGGCGGGACAGACGGCACGAGGCTTCAGCCCGGACGCAAATCAGAGCTTTTTGTGCAAAATAATAATTTAAAAAAATAATACAGCCAAACTTTTGACCGTTTACCTTTCGGCATTTTCTAGCTAGCTACTGTAGCTATAAGCTACGAATGATAAACTATCGTTAACTAACCGAGTCATTGGAGGTTTGTAAAAATAAGAGAAAAGGCGCGCGCTGAGCCTGTGTCCATCGGGGGTGTAGTGCCGCGCGCGCACCGAAAACACTTCTAGACTGTTCGGGAAAACACAGACTTAAATAAATATGAATATAAGGTAGATGGGTGAGCTAGCTGCTGTTGCTACACAAACGGTAAGCTGTCGTCATTAGCTGTTGCGGGCATAGGGTCATCAGCGTAGTGTAAATAAAGTTTTTCAATCGACGCAGGCAGCGAAATGAAGCACCGAAATCTAAGTTGTGTTTCGGTACGTTATATAGTACCGGTTCCTACACGACCGGTACTATATTGGTACCGGTTCTCGGTACCCAACACTAGTTATCACAGGAAGTGATACATAGGAGTTGGAGTGGTTTTTGTTTTAAACTAAAGTAAAACCCATAGCTTCTTTTTACTGTTTCTAAAAATGTAAGACACGGTGAGAGTTTGGGCAACAAGTTCAGGGAGGGGGGCCTCCAAGATTTTGTGCCCAGGGGCCTCTGCTTTCTAAATCCGTGCCTGGCTATAGCCCAGGGGTGTCAAACGTACGGCCCGCCAGGTGGTTCAGTCTGGCCCGCGGGATAAATCTGTATTACTGAAAAAAAATAAGAATACACTTCTATACAATCTGCAGTTCCCATATTGTCCGCTAGTGGCGCTGTTTCACGTCTATCGCTTTACCCGCATTTTCTGTTGACCCTGGCACCCTCTTCAGTGAAATGTCTTTGTCAAAAAAGAGAAAAGTGGACACAGTGTCGGATTTTTCAAGAAAAATGGACCTCTTCCTACATGTTCATGAAGGTGAATCACAATCACTGTGATCAGTTTTTATGCATGATGCACTTAAGTAAATGTTAAACTGGGTGAAAATGTTGTTGAAATTACTTTTCTTAAAAACTCTTAGGTTGTTGATAATATATTTATTAAAAAGGACAATTTATTGCATATAAAGATTTTTATAATTTACTTCTTCTCTGCACTAATACAAAGAAGAAAGTGGACTTATTGTTAGTTCTATGTCATTTTAGAATGAGTTTACTGGTCTGGCCCACTTGAGATGCGATTAAGTTGTATGCGGCCCCCAGACCGGAATGAGTTTGACACCCCTGCTCTAGCCCATCCCGAATGGGTTCCCGGTAGCAATGGAGACGCCCACAGCCACACCCCCACAGCCACGTCTATCGCCACCCACGGCTGATCATTGACACGTGCGCATTTGGAGGAGTGACTCGACTAGTGTGTGGGCGGGGTGCTCTACGCCCTGGGGTGCACACATAACCTGGCTCTACTGATACAAGCCGTTGTACCTACCAGACAGGCCTCAATAATGGACTGAGTTATTACACAAAGCCCTCCTACCGCAACAATACGAGCTTCTGTAGCGTCCTGCTAATACAGACACATATGGCAAGCTAAATGCAGCGCTAACCATTAGGTACACACGGGCACTGCACACAGCTTTAAATAAACAAATTGAATTTAGGTAACGTTACAATGTTGACGTGTTAACACACCAAGGGAAAGGCTAAGAGGAGCCGTGTTGCACGCTCAACTCTTCCTAAGTAGCTCACGGTTAAACTGCGCAAACTCACTCGCAGGAAGCCACTAACGTCAACGGCATCTCTGATGCTAAAGTGAGCTAGCTCGTCGGGGCCGGGCCCTGAATGAAAGAACAGCCTGACACCAGATTAACTTTGAAAAGCCTGCCAGTGAAAGCCAGAGGCTGCAACGCATCACCCCACCACAGAAAATCTCGATAGAACGGCACAGAAACAAAAGCAGCGACGCACCTCTGGGTTTCGCGGGCACTTTGACGTTTTTCTTTGAAGCCATGGCGACTACGGCGGACTGCGGTGCCGGTCGACGTCTGAGAGAAGAGTGGAAGAGAAAATACAGCCTGTGCTTTTGGCACTAAAAAGAAATCAAGTTTACTTCTCCTGCTTCATAAAACCCAGAACCGCCTGGACCACAATGGAACAGACAGCTCCCTAAACCAATAGTATACTCGCCAGAAAATAGTAGGCGGGACAGGCGTATTGTCAGACCAATTGACTTGGAGAGGCGTCTCGTTGATTGAACCCTGTGGATAGTCTTATCTTAGCCCCGCCCCCCACTCTTCTCGAACGTGGCAAAATGGAAGCTCTCCTGCTTTCTTTCAATTCGCTCCTCCACACCACTTCTGATTAAAGCCTCTATTAACAAAACTCAAACTCATCTCACAACAGCATATAGAGTTCTGAAATTCGACAACAATTAATTACTATAAAAAACGTATACAGATACTTAGCCTCCTCATTTTGTTTTGGTATATTTCAATGATGAACATGCATAAAAGACACTTTTTCATTTAATTTACATTGAGAACATGTTGTTTTATAATAATTAACAACTGTCCCAAAACCCTTCACATCAGCAAAGGAAAAACTTCCAAAAAAATGAAAAGCAACGTAGCCTCATAGTTTGACAAACCCTTTGTTAATCCAACTGCAATAGGCGTCTTTTACTCAAAGCAACCATTAACACTGAGGCATTTATCTGCTTTTTAAATGTAAATACACATTTTAAAATTACTGGCACCTATATTGCATTCACAACCAGCTGCAGAACAAACACAACCTGCCCCCCAACAGCTGACCATTTGGTTATCTCCCGTTTGGTCAGCTCACAGGCACAGAGACCCCGCATTGTTGTGTTAGTCTGTGTGCTCTTCTGTATGTATGTAGATGTGATTGTAAATGGGTGCATGATGGGTGTGTATGCATGGGTGTATGTAGGGCGGTTTTGGCAAAACTCAAGTGTAATGTTTAAATGTTTTCTTTACTATTCCCTGTAAAGCTTAAAATAGGAGGATTCAAGGATTATGACTAACAACTATGTTTGAGTACAATCAATCATATTGGCTTCTACCTTTCAGAGGAAACATAAAGCCCCTGTGAAAAGAATATTTTGCAATGTGTCATATTCATGACACATTATCATATTCATATTCATTACTGATTATACTGCCATTTATTCTTTCCATTAATCAACTTATTCATTGATATAGAACATTTTTTTTAAATTGAGGAGGGGCCCACAACATCTATGGGCTCCTGCAGAGGAGACCAGAAAAAAAAGTGTGAAATAACAAAAAGAGACCAAAGTCTCAGGTACGCAACCTCATGCGTTGTGAGCTCAGATCAGAGGAAGTTAAAGAGACCTTCACTTTGTGGGAACACTATCCGCTTAGCGATGGATAAGATGTGGGTGCAGTAGGGCAAAAGGCAGAGCGGCCTTTCTAAAGTGAAAGGGAGGGTTGTAGAAAGGCAGTGCCGGTTCGAGCCTCTTGGGGGCCCTAAGTAGAATTTGATTTGGGGGCCCCCTCCCACCACGCAGAGTCACCTGTGCTAGAAGATAATTGGCACAAATGTCACGCTATAATGTTATAGCGAAATTTATAAATGAATACAGTGAGGTTATAATACAAAACTGCTTGCAGCACTGAACGGGCCTCAGCCTCCCCTTGCAAGTCGGGGGGGCAACGGTCACCCAGACACATGGTCAAAAAGTGAAAAGAGAAGAAAACAAAATCTGGTCCCAGGCAGGAATTGAACCTATATCTCTGGCTCTCTAAGTGGACACCTTATATCTCCTTATGGTCACCTTATGGTCGCGCCGGCTTGCGGCTCGCTTGCGGTTTGCCGGCAGCCCGCCGGCAACTTGCCGGCAGCTTGGGCCGGCTCGCGGCTCCCCGGCTCGCGGCTCCCCGGCTAAACAGCCGCTTAGTTCGCTTATGCCTCGGGCCGGCCCTGTAGAAAGGAATACTGCAGCTGCATTAAGCGTCTGGTAGAAAAGTCATTACGATCCTGTTTGACAGTTAAATGCTCTGGGGGCATAATTGAGCTGAAAGTCTTCTCCAGTCTCATTCAAAACGATGTGATAGTGGGCCTAATTATCCTTATTATTGCTTCAACTGTAAAGGATTTGAAATACAGAGCCACCGACTCTTGAAAATAAAATATTCATAGCTTTATGTCTCAGAACAGGAAATGTGACACGCCAATTATGTTGTGGATTTTCCGTCCAACTTCCGTTCATGTTTCCATTATGATTGTAGGTACATATCGTATGCTTTATGTTGAGGGTCGACGGTGGCGCATGAAGCAGTGTGGTGCACTGGGAACCGCAAGGTTGGTGGTCCAAATCCTGGCTGCTACATGTGCCATGTTAAAGTGTCCCTGAGCAGGACACCTAACTGCTCCCTGGTTAAAAGTGTAAAAATTCAGCGTAAGTTCCTTTGAAAAAAAAGCATCAGCTAAATTACCTGTAATGTATGAAAAACAACTGCTCTTTTTTAAAATAGAAATGAAACCAAAACGGCTGAATTGAGAATGACAATTCTAGTTCATTTGATTTGTAAGACAGGACTTTTTGGTCATCATATGCGGCTGCAACTAGTCTCTACCTTGATGATCCTGCAACAGACCGCTCGAGCCGCATGTCTCACCCCAGCAGCTCTCGAGCGCTCTCTGCTGACAGTACATTTAAAGTGCACTTTCTGTGGATGCAGTGAATCTCTCTGACCCTACTCAGCCATAGTGTAACTGCAACTTATGGCTGTTCGGCAGCCATTACAATATTTGTGTGGATCTCCATGCAGCAGTTTGGAGCAGAGGTTCAAGGCATATTGATGAATATCAGATCAGTGGTGGAAAAAAGTCCTGTCAGACTGAAAAGACATCCCAATATCACACAGATTTTTTATTCATCATATATAGCTATTCATTTTCATTCTAAGTATCTTTTGGCCTGTGAGCCATATCAGAAAACATGTGCCTGTGTCAGTAAAGTACTCATGATCACGCTATCCTGTTTTGTTCTAAAAGTACAACAACATCATCTGTTGTAATTGATAGGAATACACACATATTGCTTTCATTGATGGTAGATCAATGAAAGCAATATTACTTATTTTACGTGAAATAAATTAAACTGTGGTAGTAATCATTTCTGCAGTAGATCGGAGTACAGAGCGTTTCCTAAACATTCTTCCACAAATAAGTTAACTTACTTGACCTTGTCCTTTTTCGTAGAAGCAATGATGGTTTATCATTGGAGGAAAAGCACAGGTTTGATGAGTAACATCAGTTATGGATCTGTTCCAGTAATAATTCCAGTACAAATCAGCAATTATTATTGGCCGATGTGAGGGTTTCAGGAGGGAGGATGTTACATGAGTATAGACTGTAAAGCCTTCTGAGGCAAATTTGTAATTTGCGATATGGGGCAATACAAAATAAAATGAATTGAATTGAATTGGCTTCACTTGCACGAAAGAAACCTGTGGGCCAGGCCCTCTAGGGGACTACTGAACAACAGGTTGTAGACAGTAGGGCAACATAAATGGACTGCAAGCTTAATATATTGACATCTAATTTGAGCTCTCATTTTAACATGTATGTATATATAATATGTATATGTATTATATATATTAATATATTAATCATGATTTCATTTGTTGATTATATTTCAACCATTGTATTTAAGAATCTGAAAAGTAACGAGTAAAGTGCGAGAATGGAGAACAGTTAGAATTCGGAATGTGCTTTTTTGCCCCTAAATTGATATGAACCTTTTATACCTTCTCATTTCATTGAATGAAAATTTGTGTCTAAAATTTTATGATCCGTAAATGAAATTACATAAGAAAAAGAATAGTGAATAATTTGTATGGTTATCTTCAACAAGGGATCCATTTAATTTCTGTGAATCCCATTTGGATTCAAATCAAAAGGCCTTTTTCTGTTGAACCAACTATACTACGCAAATCAAGTGCCTTCCCAGTGATCTACTCAAACATATGGTAGCTGTATGGGATCATTGTACGACTGTATGGGTCTTTCATATGATGTACACTTTATGGGTTTTGCTTTAAAACAATAATCAGTACCTGCCTTCAAAGGTTAACAACAATTCGGGAGCTGAATGAGTCTAACTGTATCAAAACAAATACGTACTTTGTACACTTCTTCTTTTGTGATACACAAAAGGCCACTTTAGCTGCCTGTCTTAGAGAGCAACCATGTGGACACAGGAAGCTCTTGATTAACTTGTAGATTTCATCAAGTTGGCTTTCATCACATCAACACACAAAAAAAACAGTTATGCAAAACACATGCGAAATAACAAAAACATCTCACATGCACACAATGCTGTTTCACATATCCTACTTGAAGTTCCAAAAGTCAACAGATGTTTTTTTCACATTGAAAGATTGAGTTTTTCTCTTGTGTGATGAACGTGTGTCACAACCAGATTTCCCCTGAAGCCCTGCCTGTCATTCAATACTAACACTCCCTTATTCAGTTCAATTTAACTCATTATTTTGTACAGCTGAGATTTGTCTCAGAGGATTTCACAGTCTGTGCACATGCAACACCCTCACATTTCTACAGTAACCCAGCCCCCACCCCAAAAAACGTTTTGGAGAGTAACAGAGGAGGATCTCTCTATCAGGAAGGACAGGAGACTGATAGATGTCATGTGTACAGAACTAACATAAGAGAGTTACAAAGTCTATGAATATGACAAAAATGATTCTTACTCCATAGGACAGTAGTAAGCAGAATAATGATTTAGGATGAATATAATTACAACTATTAACAATAACAGCATTAGTGAATATAGTATCAATGTGATTATTTCTTGCTGATATCCATTGTGCTTTTAACCAATAAGTTGGTTAGCAAAGTAAAGAGCCCAAGTGTCTTATGATGAACTGTTGGCTGTCCCAATGGTCCTCGCACTTTTCACAGATAGTTTGCCCATCACCTCTTCCAGGGTGTTGTGTATGTACGGTAGATGGTGACATGGCAGCGCAACACTAATGCAATGTTGTCTTCAGGGGAAGTTGGTGGTAGGGGTGATGACGGAACATCTATTTCTGCTTTTGACACCTGATTTTCAGTCTCTTGAAGGTGGAAAACAATATGAACCAGAACATTTGTGAATTACACAGAAGTCTAAATGAGTTTGGACAAGTTTACCATCTATTATGGAGATGTTTAATCAAAATATTGGTATTGACAGGAACAACCACCCTGCAACATGGGTGCACTTAGCCCAGCTGTTCTCAGTACCCTCATACCACACAATGACAACAATCTCCAACTTTCTTTTCATGTGCTGTGGTCCATTGTCAGCACGGTTTAGACTGAGCCTATTAATTTCACTGAGCAAAAACTGACTGGCTCAGTCTGTATAAGAAAAGGACACACTTCTAAGATCGGAGATCTCAGAGAATGAGCAGTGGAGAAACGGCTAACATCTCTTTGTTTATCTTGTTGTTACGTTCTACCCTTGGGCCGTGCTGGCGAGGGATTCTCTACGAGACCCTTATCCTCCTCATCCTCAGTGTCCACATCCTCCACAGCCATAACTCCTGCCAACGATAAACTTAATAAATGGCTTTTGAGCACACTCACCAAGTTCGCTTTACAAGTCTGTCTTTCAACTTTGAGATTGTAGTAGTCTGCTAGCGCTAACAAATCTACTTTACGCAGGTTAACCAATGAACCCAATGAGGGCTCTGCAATAAAACCTGCTACATCAGAAGAACCACCAGGACAGAACAACCACAAAACCAAACTTCTCTCACACCCCAACACCACACACCAGTCACTAACCACCGGGTGGTCCGAGCAGCGGGGTGCCCAGATCCCGGACGAGCCCCCAATTGTTACGTTCCAGCTCCCAGAAGGGAGAGCAACAGGACAGCCCTCTGCTCGGGGCCACCGATGGCAGCAAACATGTGTGATGCGGTGGTCCACAAAGAAAAGACAGTGACTTCAGATATCGTGTAAATGTTGTGATGGTATACACAGATATATATAACATATATATATATATATATATAGTATATATATATATATATATATATATATATAGACACGGTAGTATAATAATAAGGGGAGGGGAGACTGCATTGACCGAATTGGCTCAGCTGTATTTGTGAGTAAACTGGATTTGCTTAAAGGTTATTGGCAGGTGCCTCTAACCCCACGGGCTTCTGAAATTTCTGCTTTTGTGACACCCGATAATTTTGTACAGTATACCGTGATTTGGAATGTGCAATGCACCCGCTACGTTTCAGCGGCTAGTTAATATTGTGTTTGAGGACGTGCCCAACTGTACTGCTTACCTTGACGACGTAGTAATATACTCGCGGACATGGGATGAACACCTCTCCACGTTGAGGTTGGTGTTCCAGCGTTTGGAAAATGTTTTGGAAATGCGTTCTCTGCATTTTCATTCGGTTAAGTTCTCTTAAAATATACTGAAATGTGTTTACGTTGTCGCCTCTTGAAGCCAAGTAGTACACCTAATGTTGTTGCATAGCCTGCTAGCTAACTACAATGCTAGCTAGGCATAAGTGAATACACCCATGCTAACGTTTACTAAAAAGAGGAATACAATTTGGGAATTGATCTTAAAGCCCTGAATAACCGAATTAGGAGAAATCACCATACCATACCAGACTAGCTAAAATAAAATCATGCCGTGTTTGCGGGCTTAAGATGACTTGCACCGAGCCGCAGCAGAACGTCTCGTAGCTTTCCAAGGATTTCATGCTTTTAAATTATTGCATAGTGTAGTAACTCATGCCAAAAACCAAGTAATTAACAATCTGGGGACGTAACACGTCAACAGCGAACTCTAGTCGTACTTACACAATCAATTGATACCTTGCATTTGGGCCCTGCAGTGTAAAGTGGATTATGCAGACTGGGCTGAGCATGGCTGATAGACATGTTTACTGACCTTCTAACACTGTTCAAAGGTCTGTATAGTCAGAGAAACAGAGAGGAGGGAGGGCACCAACGGTTATAAAAGTAAACCTTTAGCTTTACACAGCTGCATTCATGAGGATATTAGACTTGTGACTTAATCAGTGGTGAAAGATCCTTGAACTAAAAGACATAC
Organism: Apeltes quadracus; assembly: GCA_021346845.1. Taxonomy (NCBI): domain Eukaryota; kingdom Metazoa; phylum Chordata; class Actinopteri; order Perciformes; family Gasterosteidae; genus Apeltes; species Apeltes quadracus. Next base: position 833,067 of record CM037919.1, on the reverse strand, counting down.
ATAGTAACATGTAAAACATTCAATGTTTTATTCATCAGCGTTGTTGCAATTATTAGATGGACAGGAGGGGGGAAACAATTGGGATGACATACACATGAACCGACCCTCTGTGTGTACTTAACGTGGACTAAAGGACTGTCGCTGCATTCTGGTGTCGCTGTTGGCTGCAGTAAAGCCGATTCGAGTTAGTTCCAATACTGTTGTATTGATATTTTACTATATAAATCAGCATTTAAGTGTATATGTTCATTGTAGGTTTTTCAATTCTTCACTAAAAAGTTGCAGCTGCCCAAAAAATAAAGTAGGAGCAGAAAAGCTGACATTGTAAGAAACATTGCAGTCTCTTTCAGTTCTTTGATTTAGTAGTTTTCAGCAAACAAAGTAGGGCACACGTTAGCTACACAATGGACAATGATTACATTACATTCTGAGGGCAATACACCATGATAGGATCTCTGGATGTTATCACAGCTCAGATTTAGTAAATTTCATCACATCTGGGAGAAAGACACTACATGAAAATGTCCTGAGATGTAATTCTTAGATGTAAACCTCTCAACATACATAAAGAAATGTGCTCTAAATTGTTATATTGTCATGTGCATAAACTAGATTAGGATTACACAGGTACTGTGAAATTGACAGGGACTGACAGCCAGTGGGAACTGCTGGAATTGTCATGTGTCAGTAAAGCTTTACTTTGGATTGCAGTTCCACTGAGCAGAACGGATGTCCCACTGTGTGTTATTCCTTCGCATATCCATTTGGGCTAGAACTAGGTAGTCACGCTAGAAACGCTCACAGCTTACATCTGTTAAAAGTGGCCCCATGATTAATGAGCTTCTTTGCACAAAAAAATGCCAAACTGATGCCCAAAACCAAGTAATTAACAATCTCCATGTAGGTACAAGGTGGTAAAGAGTCTAGCTATACTCTTTACCACCTTGTACCTACATGGAGGTCTCTGCTGCAGGCAGCTCGTATGGGTCGACGTTGTCAATATCAGCCAGCTTCTCTAAATATCTCAGCTTAGCGCTGCTAGTAAGTTTCTCCCTGTAAGGTCACTTTTCTTTCGCTGCCTTTTTCTCCATTTCTTACTAATTTCCTTGTGATTTCTACGTTTAAAAGTTATTATAATTCCGCAATGTATTTCCAGGTCTGTCTCTGTGTCGCTCGCTCGTACAATGTTGCCCCTGGCAACTGATAATTTATATCCCTCGTCAAGTTTTTGCCTTTAGTAGACAAATTTATCTCCACACTCTTCACCACATCGGCGCTGGTGAACTTTGGTAGAGAAGTCAGGCTTGTCGAAAAAACTAACGTTACCGTTAGCTGCCATTTCTCCATCAACAAAGCATACAACGGAAGTGGGTTAACGCTACTGTGACGTATTTCCGTTTTTTGCGTAAATGGTCTATGGTCTGATTGATCCCACCTGTTCTCAATCACCTGCACCATGTGAATCTGTCGTCCTGTGTCGCATTGCTGTCTGCTGTCCCATGTGGTCTCACGCCGGATGTCTTGTTCCTGTTCCCCCATCCATGTTGGTTTTTGCCCTGAGCGGTACTTTTGAGTTTTGACTGTTTTTGACGATTAAAGTCTTTTTATTTTTGAAACGCTGCACCTGAGTCCTGGCTCTCCCTGCTCACCGCTGCAACCCTCCCTGACAAGCTACAGGAGCAATGACTTTTGGACTCCATCAAACCTTTGTGTGAGCCATCATTCAAAAATTGAGAACTCTTTGGGACAGCGGTGAACCTTCCCAGGTGGGGCTAGCCTACTCAAAGAGGGCATCAACAACCCACAAAATTGCACAAAAGTAGAATAAAGAAATCCAGGATAACTGAAAAAGCACATCTTGACACAGTGTGGGTCAATCGCAGCTTAATCGGTTGCATGTTTGCCGAGCCGGGATGAGCAGCGGAAACAAAGTCAATCCTGGTGTACATAGCCAGGATAAGTGCACGTTAACGGCCTTCTTAAATAGACCACGGTATCGATTACAGATTTACTGATGCAGAAATGGAGAAGACGCGCGTGGCATATTTTAGCTATAGCTATAATATGCAAAAAAAAAGAAAACGGCAGCTGTAATTAAAGCGAGAAAAAGGCTGGCAGCCAATCGCATACCTACTGCTGCGTAAGGAATAAAAAATATCTGCTTAATAGGGAAGTTGGAGACTGTTTTAATTAGTGGGAATGCTTATACAGCATTCCAACTATTGTTATTCGATTTTATTAATTCCTCTTATTCCGTACGTTTTTTGGTACTTCTGCATACTTTCAGCTATTAAAACCATTCAACTTTTCAAATGTTTAGCTCTTTCAGCTAATGATGGGACTTCAACTTTTTTTCTACTATTTATACTTTTTAAAATATCAAGCTTTTTTAACACTTTTTTAACATTAAAGTCAATGAGAGCAAGCTTCAAATCCTTCAAATCCTCTTCTGCTTCAAAATGTATCTCCTCCTACGTTCTTTCACCTACAGACGTGATTCATCAATCCGGTGACGTCATGATTAGAAGAGCAGGCTAGAGACGAGGCTCCGTCAGAAAAAAGTTAGAAAACAGTGACAACTGCAGATTTATAAAGCTTTCAGGGTGGAAACTAACTCGTGAAGAAGATGACTACCACATCCAAAACAAGAGGACAAGGAAAGTCAGGACATTTGAAAGAAACTGACACCAAACAACCGAGCACAAACAGCGCTAGCTTAGATGCTACTAAGGTTAGCCGCGAAGACGAGGTAGCACGTGAGGGCGAAATGTCTTCAATACAAGAAATGAGAAAACTTTGTGAAGAAAACAGCCAGGGACATAAACAAACAATAAAGACCCTTGAACGTTTGGAAAAGACTGTGACAGATATTAAGGAGCAGCTCGGTGACCACCAGCAGAGGATCTGTGAGTTGGAGGGGAGAGTTGCCCCTGGCAACTGATAATTTATATCCCTCGTCGAGTTTTTGCCTTTAGTAGTAAAATTTATCTCCACACTCTTCACCACATCGGCGCTGGTGAACTTTGGTAGAGAAGTCAGGCTTGTCGAAAAAACTAACGTTACCGTTAGCTGCCATTTCTCCATCAACAAAGCATACAACGGAAGTGGGTGAAGAAAACAGCCAGGGACATAAACAAACAATAAAGACCCTTGAACGTTTGGAAAAGACTGTGACAGATATTAAGGAGCAGCTCGGTGACCACCAGCAGAGGATCTGTGAGTTGGAGGGGAGAGTGAGCGTTGTTGAAGATGTGGGGGCAGGGCAGCACCATGTGATACCGTACCCGCTGTTTGTGATGATTTACAAAACAGGCTGAGGAGAAATAACCGTAGAATATTTCAAATACCAGAGGAGAGTGAACATTGTTTCAGTAAACTTTAGATCACATGTAAAAGAACAATCCATATTTAGGCAATTCCGATGACTTAATATCATCGTATACTTTGTGTTGTTGACAGAGGACACTGATTCATTACTTGAGTAAAAGCACAGATACCCTTTGCTAAATTTTACTCAAGTACAAGTAAAAGTACAACACTCAGATGTCTACTTTTTAAAGGACTTGACTATCAAGAGATCAAGAGTACATTTTCTAAATATTGCATAGCTACGAGTCGCAATTCAACAAGTGCTGCATTATTAGGTCAGGCAAATACAAGACCTTGTGTCACACCGCAATGAAACTGTCAGGGTTGTGTCTTTCTGTTGGGCCTTATTGTCTTATCATTTCTGGTTTTATTTTGAAACAACATCTCCTCTCGTTTCAGGTCACTTACCCTTCCTATTGCGTCACCAGTCTGATTGTCTTCCCTGATTGTGTCCACCTGTTCCCCATTCCCCTCCATGTCTACTAATAGTCTCTGACTCAATTTGTCCCGTGCCAGAGTGTTTGTCTAGCCATCAAGTCCATGTCTCGACCCGGTCCTCTTATGCCTCCAAGCGAGTGATTTTGGTTTTGGTAAAGTTTTACAGTTTAAGTCATAGTCGCAGTATTTCATAGCCTTTTTGTTTTCCTCCGTTAGGAGTGTCTTTGTTTAGTGACGTTGCCTCCGTCTATAGAGTGCGTGTCCGTAAGTAGTAGTTTAAAGCCTTTTTTGTTTTCCTCCCAGAGCGGAGAGATGTTCTGTTTTAATTAATTGTATAGCCACACTTCTTCCTTCCTGAGTTTAGTGGAAGAAGTGTGACCTAGATTAAGTTCATAGCAGTCATTTATTTCCTCGGCCTTGGAGGTTCCCTGCCTTTTATTCTAATAAAGACTGCCTCACACTCAAAACGACCCTGCGTCTGTGTCCTGTTTTCGCTTGGGCGTGACAGTACACACTGGCCAGTATGGACTCAGCAGTTTCGGATCCACACATGAAGGCCCTAGGCTCTCAGGGAGAGCGCCTCGCCCAGCAAGAAGAGCAGATGGCTGCACTCAGCCAGGGAGTCAGAGGCCTGGCTCGGAATCAGGAGGTATTCAGGACAGCGGGTATCGACCGGATGGTGGGGCTCACAGAGCAGATCCAGCAGCTTCTCAGTGGTCCGGAGAGGAGGACTCCAGCGCCCTCCCCACCTGAGCCGTCGCTCGCACCTACCTTCCCCTACGGCGTTGTTGCAGTTCGGCTGGCATCCCCCGAACGATATTCGGGAGACCTTGGTCGTGATTTCCCACCTGTCAGGAAGGGCAAACGCCTGGGCTGTAGCAGAATGGGAAAGCGGATCCTCTCTTTGCAACTCCATTCAGGATTTTAAGGAGTGTCTACGAAAGACTTTTGATCCGGTTTCAACGGAGCGAGAACGGGCAAGAGATATGAGCGGGTTGCAACAGGGGCGAGAATCTGTTTGTGATTACGCCATCCGCTTCAGGACTTTGGCGGTGCAGAGTGGATGGAATTCCACGGCGCTGTATGACGTTTTTTTTTTAAAGGATTGGCTGCGTCCATCCAGGAGCGACTGTTGCCCCTGGATCTGTCTTCGGATCTGGACTCCCTCATCGCCCTCGCCATCCGAGCGGATAATCGGCTTCGGGAATTTAGGGCACTACAGGAAGGACGCCAAGAATCTCCACATTAACCACCCCACAACCTCCACCTTTCGATCAGCTCCAGCAAGCCACAGTTTTCACCAAACTGGACCATCTAATCCGAATCACAGAGGGAGATGAGTAGAAGACGGGATTCAATACAGCCAGCGGCCATTTTGAATACTTGGTCATGCATTTTGGCCTCACCAATGCTGCTGCCGTTTTTCAGGCCAGGATTAACGAGGTTCTCGGGGACTTTCTTGATCACTGTTTGTGTACCTTGACAACATTTTAATTTACTCTCCAGATCTTGACACACAAGCACCATGTAAAGTCCTTGCACGGCTTCTTGACAATCACCTGTATGTAAAAGCCGAGAAGAGGGAATTTCATGCCGACACCATCTTCTTCCTGGGCTTCATCATAGCCGCTGGAAGAGTCCAGATGGATCCGGCTAAAATAAACGCTGTGGCCGAATGACGTACGCCTGATAGCCGCAAGAAGGTGCAGCAGTTCCTAGGGTTTGCTAACTTTTACAAGGCGGTTTATCAGAGGCTTCAGCGCAATAGCTCGTCCTCTTCATGCCCCGACTTCTCCCCAGGTGCGGTTCAGCTGGTCCCCGGAGGCAGAGGAGGCGTTTCAGAACCTCAAACATCGCTTCACCTCTTCACCGATTCTCACGCTACCAGACCCACAGCGCCAGTTCGTGGTAGAGGTGGATGCATCCAACGAAGGGATCGGGCCGTCCTATCTCAACGGTCAGAGGTAGATGAAAAGAGGCACTCCTGCACTTTCCTGTCCCGGCGACTGAGTTCAGCGGAGAGGAACTACAACGTTGGCAACCAGGAACTGCTAGCAGTCAAGGTCGCCTTGGAGGAGTGGAGGCACTGGCTGGAGGGGGCACAACAGCCGTTTATTGTGTGGACAGACCACAAGAATACGTCAAGCACGCTAAGAGACTAAATTCATGCCAGGCCAGGTGGGCATTGTTTTTCAACCGCTTCTGCTTCACTTTGCCTTATAAGCCCGGGTCCCTGAATGCTAAACCATCTACGACCCAAGATCTGTGGCTAAGGAACCAGAACCCATCCTTCCACAGAACTGTGTGGTTGGAGCGGTTTCCTGGCCAATAGAACAAGAGGTGAAGCACGGAGGCGGTGGGGTACCCCCACCTCATGGGTGTCCAGAGCATCGGTTGTTTGTTCCAGTTGAATTACGCCCTAAGGTGATTCGATGGGCCCACACCACGCTGCTCACCTGTCATCCGGGGGTCCGGAGAACCATATTTGCCATTTCTCAGCGGTTCTGGTGGCCATCTATGGAATCTGGGGTCCGGGAGTTCATCGAGGCATGTTCGGTCTGGACTTCGTCACGGGGCTCCTGGCGTCTAAAGGTAACACCACGGTTCTTACCGTGGTGGACCGCTTCTCCAAAATGGTACATTTCATTGCTCTGCCTAAGCTCCCTTCAGCCAAATAAACGGCCCAAATCATGATGCAACATATTTTTAGGATTCATGGATTTTCCAAGGACATTGTGTCAGATCAGGGGCCCTAATTCATCTCTCGGTTTTGGAAGGAGTTCTGTCGGCTCATCGGTGCCACAGCCAGCCTGACCTCAGGTTACCATCCGGAGGCCAACGGCCAGACCAAGCGGCGACTGCTTCACGCTCAAAACGACCCTGCGCCTGTGTCCTGTTTTTGCCTGGGCGTGACACTTTGGGTAGCATATCTCTCAAGTATTTAAATACAATTGCAGGCTACAGCATTTTTTTGTACATGCCACGAAACTTTTAACGCCCCCAATAGAACCCAAAGTTACGCCCTTGCTTCAGATGATTATCAGTTAGACGATTAGCTTGCCTCGGCTTATGCTAACTATTGTCAGGCCAAAGTTAGCCATCTGAATGGCTAGCTACAGCTTGCTAATTTCCGGGTGCGGCTTCGACTACTCAAACGTAACCGAGAATGGTGAAAGCTGCATTATCGCAGCTAGCAAATCATTTAGTGCACTTTTCTATAGCTAGAAGCTAGAAAATTGATTGTCCCTGTGTCCCAATCAGTAGCGCCTGCACAATCCAATCACGTTTGAGAGGGAAACAACAAATTGAGGGTTTCTGAGTTTTTTTAGAAGTAGCAACTGGTACTCACGGTTATGGATAGGAATGTAGCGGAGTACAATATTTGCCTTTCAAATGTATTTGAGTAAAGTCATGAGTACTCCCCAGAAACGATACTCGAGTAAAGTACAGATCCCTCAAAATTGTACTCAAGTAAATGTACTCTGTTACTGTCCGGCTCTGTTTGTTGAACATGCTTGTGTTTAATGTATTTAATTTTTTGTTATCAATGCAAAGTTCTTCAGCCCCCTTTTCGAGCAATGTATTTCACATCTCATCTCAGCTAAATTGATGTTTTTTCGTTCTATGCAGAATTGAGTAGACTAGAGAAAAAGGTACTTTTCTCTGTGGCTAGGCTGACAGAGAGTCACAGCTCTGTTGAGCCATGTATTCCTCTGGACTTCAGCAGTAACGACTTTATGAACTTCTTCAATGATAAGATTCTGACTATCAAAGAGAAAATTGATGGTCTCCTGCCCTCAACTAGTGCCGACCCGTCCTCGGATGTAGGAACCCTGGGTGCAGCAGTGGGCCCTGATGCCTACTTGGATGGCTTCTCTTCCATCACCCTGGATCAACTGACTTCTACAATTTCGAAGTCTAAATCTTCTACTTGTCTCTTGGATCCTATTCCAACTAAGCTGCTTAAGGAAGTTTTTTCTTTAATTAGCACGCCTTTACTGGATATTATGAATCTGTCCTTGTTGACAGGACATGTAGCACAGTCCTTCAAGATAGCTGTAATTAAGCATCTTCTTAAGAAACCTACTCTTGCTCCGGAGGTGTTGGCTAACTACAGACCAATCTCTAATCTTCCCTTCCTCTCGAAGATCCTTGAGAAATCCGTCGCAAATCAACTATGTGACTTTCTTCAAAACAATGCTTTGTTCGAGGACTTTCAGTCAGGATTTCGAGTGCATCATAGCACAGAAACAGCCCTGGTGAAAATTATGAATAATCTCTTGCATCTACTTGCATCGCACCAAGGACTTGTCTCTTTTCTTGTCTTGCTGGACCTCAGTGCCGCATTTGACACCATCAATCATCGCATGTTGCTGCAGAGACTAGAACATTTGATTGGTATTAAAGGAACTGCACTTAGCTGGTTTAAATCCTATTTATCGGATCGATCCCAGTTTGTGCTTGTAAACGGAGAATCCTTGAAGACCACCAATGTTGGTCACGGAGTCCCACAAGGTTCTGTGATTGGACCCATTTTATTTACCCTTTATATGCTTCCTTTGGGCGACGTTATCAGAAAACACCGCATCAACTTCCATTGTTATGCAGACGATACTCAATTGTATCTGTCGATTAAGCCAGAGGAGACCAAACAGCTCGTTAGACTTTAAGAATGTCTTAGAGACATCAAAACTTGGATGACCTGCAACTTCCTGATGCTAAACTCAGAAAAAACAAGTTATCTTGATAGGCCCAGAGCTCCTTCGAAGTCAGCTGTCACGTGATACAGTTTCTATGGATGGAATTTCTCTGGTATCCAGCAGCACCGTCAAGAATCTTGGAGTTCTCTTCGACCAGGATATGTCCTTCAACTCTCATATAAAGAAATCTACGTAATATATCGAAAATCAGGAATTTCCTGTCTCAAGGTGATGCAAAAAAATTAGTTCATGCATTTGTTTCCTCCAGACTGGACTACTGTAATTGTTTGCAGGGTGTTCTTGTAAATCTCTTAAACCTCTTCAGTTGATTCAGAATGCTGCAGCACGTGTATTAACAAGAACTAATAAAAGGGACCATATCACGCCTGTATTATCTGCTTTGCACTGGCTCCCTGTTAAATCAAGAATAGAATTTAAGGTTCTTCTCCTCACCTACAAGACGCTTGCTGGTGAGGCACCTTCTTATCTTAAAGAGCTTGTAACACCCTACTGCCCTGGAAGGCAGCTGCGTTCTATAGATGCTGGGTTACTTGTTGTTCCTAGAGTTATTAAAAATAGTATGGGAGGCAGAGCCTTCAGTTATCAAGCTCCTCTTTTGTGGAACCAGCTTCCACTTTCAGTCCGGGGGGCAGATTCAGTGAGCTCCTTTAAGATAAAGCTTAAAACTTTCCTCTTTGATACTGCTTATATTTAGGGCTGGCTTAGGTTTGCCTCGACCAGCTCTTAGTTACGCTGCTATAGGCTTAAACTGCCGGGGGACTTCTTAGGACACACCGAACTCCTCTCTCTCACTCTCTCTCTCTCCCCTTTTACTAAAATCCACGTTGCATTAATGCACATGACTAATTCAGCTCCTTCCCGGGAGTTCTTTGTGCTTTCTCGCCGAGCAGGTCTCTGCAGATCGTAGTTCTGTCAGGACCCTGGTCCTGACTCCGGCCGTGGCCCTGCTGGCACTTGCTGCTGCCGTCATCATCATCATCATCATTTTAAATATGATTCATATCACTATTACCCTTTCCTAAAATCTTTGCTTTCCCTCCCCACTGTCTTCTGTGGATGGTGGTTCGATCTGATGGTGGTGGCCCCTGCAGTGGTCCTTTCCTGCTACTTGGAATTCTTTGAATAGTTTCTGTTATAGAAATTTAATGTATTCTACATCTGTATGAGTCATTCTGTACAGATGACATCCTTTGCAGTCTGTCCATCCCGGGAGAGGGATCCCTCCTCTGACGTTCTCCCTAAGGTTTCATTTTTCCTTTTTTCCCTGGAAGGGTTTTTTCATTTTTTGGGGAGTTTTTCCTCTGCCGATGTGAGGGTCTTGGGACAGAGGATGTTGCATGTGTACAGACTGTAAAGCCCTCCGAGACAAATTCGTAATGTGTGATTTTGCGCTATACAAAATAAAATGAATTGAATTGAACTTTGCGGACCTGAATAATTTGTCACACTGCGCATGCGTGAAATGCGTCAAAAAAATTGACCTAATTAACGACAAACATCTGACGCCGTTAACGCGCTATTTTTCACAGCCCTAGTTAAAATATAAAAACATTTTATAGGGGGTGGACTTTGTTCTACTCTAGAGTGACCCATGGTGTGAGGCGCAAGGCAGGTGTGGGGATACTCGCAAGTCATCAGCTGAGGGCTGCTACATTGTAGTTTACCCGGGTGGACAAAAGGGTCGCCTCCCTACGGCTTTGGTCGGTAGGGGGGGGAAAACTCTGACTACTGACTGTTGTCTGTGCATATACAGCGAACAGTAGTTTCGGGGTATTCTGCCTTTTTGTCGAGACCTTGAATGGTGTCCTGCATAGGCCTCCTGTAGGGTACTCCATCGTCTGATCTGAGGCTGCATGTTTTCGACAATCGGGTAAAGAGAGGGGCAGAGCCCCAGAAATCACCATCACCATACTCCAAGGTGCTGGAAAGGAGGGTTCGCCCGATCGTCGAACCAAGGATTGAAGAGGAACAATGCGGTTTTCGTTCTGGTCGTGGAACGACGGACCAGATCTTTACTCTTCGGGTGCTCGGCAGTAAGTCGGAGATTTTCCAGTACTGCACATCAAACACAATCACCCATTTATAGGGGTCAGAAGACCCTAATCTTCCAATTCCCAGGGGCTAACCACCTGTGCAGGAAACCGATCGGGTTGCAGATTTCATCGCTGCTTTTTGCAGATGATGTGGTCCTGATGGCATCCTCGGTCTGTGGCCTCCAACTCTCACTGGAGCGGTTCGCAGCGGAGTGTGAAGCGGTTAGGATGAGGATTAGCACCTCCAAATCTGAGGCCATGGTTCTCAGCAGGAGACCGATGGATTGCCTACTTTGGATAGGGAATGTGTCCTTACCCCAAGTGGAGGAGTTCAACTAGCTTGCGGTGTTGTTCACGAGTGAGGGGAAGATGGAGTGTGAGCTTGTGCGGATAATCGGAGCAGCGGGGACAGTATTGCACTCGCTTTACCACGCCGTTGAGACGAAAAGAAGAGAGCTGAGGCAGAAAGCACAGCTCTCGATCTACCGCTCAATCTTCATTCCTACCCTCTCCAATGGTCATGAAGGGTCATGACCGAAAGAACAAGGTTACGGGTACAAGCGGCCAAAATGGGTTTCCTTAGGAGAGTGGCTGGCGTTTCCCTTAGAGATAGGGTGAGAGGCTCAGCCCTAATTCAACCTGCCTTTGTGTGACCAAGTCGAAGCTAAATTCAGGATTACTTGAATACCCCAACTTAATCCTGGTTTCGTGCAATGGCCTCTGGAGGTCATGAAAGACCCCAAAACAAGACGTGAAGAAGTGCATGCCTCAATCGCCTCAGATAAGGTCAGATTTCATGACTCAACATTAAAAAAGAGACGGGGCAAACATTGCATCCATGGGAGAGTTCTAGGAGAAAGTCACTGCTGACCAAGGAGACAAAAGCTTGTCTCACATTTGCCAGAAACATCTTGATGATCCCCAAGACATTTGGGCAAACAGTCTGTGGACTGATGAGACCAAAGTGGAGCTTTATGGAAGGTTTGCGTCCCGTTCCAGTGTAATTGTAAAGCGTAGTTTATGCTTTACGCTACACGAGCACCGCTTGCGCTTGCGGGTCCTTGCGTAGCATCCCGCCCCCTCTTGCGTCCTTGCGTGTGTCGACCAATTTTTCTAGCCTTGCGTCGATGGATACGCAAGCTCCGCAAGGAAACGCAAGCCGCAGGGCTGTGATTGATCTGCTCACTACATCCTTGCCAGAGTCTCGGATTTCCGGTTTCATAGCGCAATTCCGCCATTATTAAAACTAATACATTTTATGAGAGAAAGAATCAGCTCTAAGAGCTTTTGTCTGAAGAAATCCGTAAATATGACCACTTAGAAACACACACGTCATTGGCGGACTATAAAGACGCGCGAATGGGCTCGGATGGGCTCCAATTCATTTGTGGGGGGAATAAAGTTGTAGAGGAAATACGGGACAAATATGTCCGCGAAAAGAGACAAAGAAAAGCAGCAGTGTTGATGCACGGGGCAAAAAAGTCTGATAAATTAATAACCAAACCAAGACTTCTACTCGCAAAGACGGCAGTCTCTAGGTCGTCTTCGACAATAAACGTTACTCCGTCTGGTGTTCTGGTGGTGAATTGCTTTGCAACACACGCAAGCCATTTTGAACCATGAATTGAAACGAGTCCGTCAACGCAAGACGCAAACGCAACGGAGACGACGACGCAGAAGCATGCACCGGCCTTAATACAGCATTTCATGAAAACAACATATGGTGCTGGCGGTGTGAAAGTCTGGGGCTCCTGTGCAAAAAAAAGAGTTGGAAACATACATTTTGTACGTTTTATTCCCAAAACTGTCCGTATAAATATTGTAATATATCTAAAGGTACACATATCTAGTAAAAGAACATGTTTATATTTTATTTTCAGACTGTGTTGCAATGTTTTTCCTCTCACAAAAAATAGTATAGTAACGGAGTATAGTAAAAAGGTATTATCGTAAACGTGTTAAGATTGTGTTTCGTTCCCTTTCCTAAAGAGTATTATACATAATTCTTGTTGGTTTTCACAATTAAACCAATAAAAATGACTAAAACATTCAACATATACAATTCATAAAAACCTTTGTATTCTCCAAGTCTCTCTGCTCCACTTTTTCTATTTTGGTGTCTTATTGTTCTTTCTCCCCCAAACAACTTCAGATAGAAATCAGCATTATCTACATGTTTACCAGTTAGTCCACTCAACACATTTATTTCAAAATGATGGGATTGAACCACTCACCATTCCATTTTGTCACTACTGAAATGATCATGTCACTACCGAAACTTTACCATGTGTTTCAGTAGTGACAATTCTAGCCAACATTAAGCAGTATGGTAGCAAGCAGATTTCTATCATACACATCTTTCAAGAGGTGTACTCACATTAAAAAAAATATGTGAATATGAGAAGAATATGTGTTTCGGTAGTGTTCCTTAATGTGGATATAGCACTTTGAACGAATTTGGTAGAATACATACTGTGACGGGGTGAACAAGCACACAACAGGAGGATGTAGGTAAATACCCCAAAGGGTGGATTTTATTAGATAGTAGGTGAGGGGGAATCGTCCCCGTGAGTGGTTTTCCCGGTGCTCGTCTCCCTTTCTCTCCGTGCACGGTTCTGGGTGGGTACGTGAAGGTCTCGGGTTGGCGGTCACACGCTGCTAGCAGAGGCAGAGCGAGCGACGGTGTGTGACCGTGAGGCTTATCAAGCCAGCGTCTGACGGGGCGCAGGTGTGGCCGCTCAGCCCGTGAAGAGCAGGGGCAGGTGTGCCTGCTCGGTTTCCAGTGCGACGCTGACAAGAGCTCGGGACACGTGTCACAATACATACATACATACATAAATATATACACTTGTTTGAGCCTCAAACAGTTTGCTCCATGAGTCTGTCTTGGTACCTTCATTTACCCAGGCCTCTAATGTGCATGAATATTTCATTATAAAAGACAAAAGAAAGTTTGGTAAATGTTTGGTTTAAATATTGAGAAAATCTTTCATGTTTAAAAATAACTTTAATCATATTGCACCACATTATATAACACTGGAAAATGTGTTGCCACATATATGTGTTGCCATAGTATATACACAATTGTGTGTTCAGAAAAACCCAAGCTCAATAAATATTCCTTGTCTTTTTTGAAAATGGCAACAAAAATAAATTATTTACATTACTATGAACCTACAAATAATTCTAAATTCATTGCAAACAATTTCCCAGTTTTTTTTTTAACAACACTAAATAAACTATACTTTTAACATGAGCATTTAGCAGATACTACTACAATTTAAACACATTAACTTTGCATTTGTGTGAAATAAATGCTTTATACGCAGATTGATATCACTTCCATGTTAGTGCTTCAGGTTCTCAGGTGAAAACTGCTAGCATGGCTTGTTTCAATATAAAATAATGGTTGTTCCACATGGACGTTAAGAGAAATGTCACTATAACACTTTCTTGCATTTCTTGACATTTAGTATGCTGTGGGACGGCGATATATTATTACTTAGAAAGGAAAACTGCAACTTCTTCCCCTTTCTGTTCTTCAAGCTAAGCTAACAGCATCCGCATTTAAAGTCACAACTTAAAACATTGACTTGAAATTGGGAAAGGGTTCTTTATGCCGGACAAATTTTACCCAACAATAGGAAATGTCTCTCTTTGGTCAGATTTCAATGAGCAGTGTAAGAGGAGTCCATCAGGTGAACAAGTTGTGACGTGTTTAAAGCACGGCTTTCTTCATGCAGCGTACATCTTGTACTGTAGTTACCAGTTAAAGCTTCAAAAACAGCTGCCGGCAGGTGTTAGGTTATTTTAAATCCTGTCAGGATAGGTCGATGTGGCGAGCAGGGAGAGGCAGGACTCAAACGCAGCAGTTCAAAAAACAAAAAGGACTTCAATAGTCAAAAGGGCATAAACTCAAGAAATCCTCTGAAGGCAAAGACTGAGGTGGCTCACGAACAGGGACAAAGACCATTGACACCTGCTGCCTCAGACGACAGCAGACAATGATGCGACACTGAACGACAGATTCACGTGGCTTATATACACAAGGGAGGTGCAGGTGATTGGAAACAGGTGGAATCAATCAGACGATTACAGGGGAAGACAGGACAAGGCAGAAAGTGAAGTTACCCAGGGACACCAGAAACATGAACAAGACCAAAACCGTGACAAAGTCCAAATACGGCAGTGTGTATATGTAATTCGAACAGCCAAATTAAAAAATTAAAAAAATTATCCCTCAAAGAGTGGCTCGGTCTCCCCTTCCTCTGAAATCAAGGCGTCTTCAGGAGTAATCGTGATGTCACCTGTCGGGTGGTTGGAAATCTGCTGCAGTAGCTTCTCTGACTGAAGCAGCTGAAGGGTCCATTCCTGACAGGCCTCCGCTATGCTAGGCCCCTCCCCTCCATATTCTGGGGGTAGGACGGGCGGTGAGAAGAAGTCGCTTAGAGTGTCGTGGAAATCAGCACCGTGCATATTGATCTATAGTAAGGAGAGATTGAACTTCAGTCTTTGTCCAATGATAAAAGGGATATCGTAAAGATGGTTCGGCACGGATGGGAATAATTACACAGTTCAACCGTGAACATGAAATAAAGATTTACTGACGATTGGTCGTAAAAATGTAATATGAATAAATCCAGTTTGAAGGAAAATAAATAGATATTGCAGATTAACAGATTATAATTCATCATTGAAACTACTAATGGCAAAATGTTTTAATCCATAAAACTAATCTTTTATTTAATAATTATTTGAACTCTTTTATAAATGAACAAAATAGAAGGATAACATTTAGAATTGTTGATGGTTTACAAAACTTCAGATCGGTTGAAATATTGTTTTTGTAAGGATAGACCCATGTAGACCAGCTGCTACAATCAACTAAATTCTTTTTTTGTTGATTACCAGCTGCTATAATAAAGCAAAAAAAATATTTGTATCCAGCAATATGGATGATCAATGAATCAATTTACAATTAGTATTGTGTCCACAATTTTCTTGCTTATCCAACCCGAAACAGGAGTTTTATAATCCATTGCATACTATTAAGTTATTAAGTTTTTCAGTGTAATCAGTGTGATGGACAGCCTGCTGACCCTCTGCTTAATCTTATCTGGCAGGAAAGGACGAATCATGGCGAAGACTGGCCGGAAGAACATCGGCTCGTTGACCAAATGGATTCCTCGAACTTTTAGTGGAAAGGAGTCCTGAACATGCAACCACACAAACAAGGATGGGTGTAAGAAGACATTAAGCAACTCACTACTTGGTCAAAAACATCTTATTCAGCGATTTGCTCATAGGAACTGCAGCTATTGTCTGGAGATACGCACATGTAGCACACAACAGACGGGCATTCACCACAGACGGTATAAGAGTCACCCTGATGTCACCCATTCTTCTTTCATTGCCATCTTGGCTTTTTGCAGCGTGTATTAAGAACGCTGTAGATGTCAATGGAAGTAGGCTCAGAAAGTGGCTGATGGGTGCACATCGTAGGAAGTGGGAGGGGGGCGTGCACAACTGTATTGCATTGATAAAATACACAAAATGAGGACCACGTTGAAGGAAATATCTTTCTCGAATGAAACGGCACAGGAACGCCATACATTTGTAACAAACTGCATGAGACATGTAGCAGTCATTCGCCACTTTGTAATTTGGTCGTGACCAGCCGATCCTTGATTCGTCTGATTACTTCAGGATCGGCCCTTGTGTCCCCGGAGACCTGAAACCATGCCGTCTCTCCAGCTAGACATTTTCATTGGATTTCTTTGTATGTATGACCCTAAAATGTTTGTATTAATCCGTTATTATTATTATTATTAGTATAGGAAAATCATGCTGCGTTCTAGCGAGCTGGCAGGGAAATGCCACTTATTCCGACATTTACATTCTCACATGCACTTTTTCTGGGTAATGTATTGTTAAGTTCAGGGTTACAGTGCATCTGTTCAATGCATGATCAATGTAAGCATCAGGACTTTATTGGTTGTAGGAGTGCCATAAAGAGTGTAGAAGCTTAACACACGGAGCAGATGTTTCCCTAAATGATTCGGTCAGAGTGGGAATTGTCTGAAAGAATGCCGTTCATCCCTCCAGTAAAATTGTACACGCTTACTGATTATTGAGGAAACTCAATAAATATTAGATCATATTTAACTTCTTTTAGCTTGAGATTCAAAGTTGGGACTGTACTGTTGTAAGACTATTCTTATACATAAAATTTTTGTACAGCTTTACAGCATCGAAAGGTGTATTGCAGGCTACACTCAAAACATTTGATGCATAATACCGTTTGACTCATGAAGAAAACAACTGTGCCATGTTCCATTAAATTGGATTTCTATTTAATTTAGCATGTGGGATTCCCAGGAAAGTATGCATACATTTAATCCATCGCTCACTGTAAACTCTCCAGTTAAACTTTTTTAATTATTCATATTTAAGACCCCCGTGTCAACCCTGTAAAGAGAATTTGAAGATATAATGCATAGTCACAGGCCTAAAGAGAAACATAATTGCATGATCATTCACTCTTTTTGCATAGACATTATGGAAATCATGAACCACTAAAATGTAACATAATAGCAATGCTTTTGAGTAAAAACTGAATTGTCATCACCAGTCTTCTGAAAGAATGCCGTTCATCCCTCCAGTAAAATTGTACACGCTTACTGATTGACGCCTGCTCTTTGGAGATGAGAACAGAAACTAAACTAAACCTGGCTCCACTAGTGTTTTTAGTAGTAATGTGTCATTTCAAATACTCTCAACTACAAATAGCTTTTGCTCACTTTTTCAACTTTTATTCTAAAACTATTTTGAACGATTTCTTTTGCACATTTTGCAGCAGCCCAGTTTGCCACTGTTCTTTGTTATTGTCAAGTCAAGGTTCCCTTCTCCAGAGCCAGAAGGAGGGCCAAATGAAAATCACCAAAGCCGTTAGATGAACTTGATTTAGCTTAAAGTTGCAAGTAGTTCATTTAGAAAAACCTCTTTAATTGACATGTATCCGCAAAAGTTCTGCTTCTTCAAAAGTTCTGCATCTGCTGCATTTTTTGTCTGGGGAACAGATCTTTAGCTTTTGATTGGTTGAGCCAAAATAATCTCCCAAAAGTAACATGTTTGAAATAAACACTTATTTCTTTCTAACATTTAGGCAGATTTAACAACTACACACAACACAATAACCAAGCAGCTTTGCAACAAATTATTGCACTATTAAGTCTTAATAATGTTAATGGTTTGTTGTCCCAGCTGTGTTCCTTATAGAGCGGCACAATGGGGATTTACAAATGTCCTGGTTGTGTTGTAACATAATGTCATGGTGTGGTTCCTTGACACCTTAGGTTCTCCTCATGTCAATAGAACTTGCATAGCAATACAAATGTTACTGTGGTTAAAGAAACATATCAACATAGTACCATAGCATGAGAAAAGTGAAGTGTGTCATGGCAAATGGTAGAAGTAGTGTTCACAAGAATCCAACCTAAAGCAAGATTCGTGGCTTACCGAAAGAACAGAGGAAATCTTTTTGGCAAGGGAAGGGTTAATCTGCAGTGCATGGCCCAAACTCCATCCCTTCAGGTCAAATATGACCTTTAGACCCCGCCTCTGCGTCTCCGTCTCTGTGGAGATGATCTCAGATGTTATCAGGCTGACTCTGAACACCTGGAAGGCCGTCCAGTCTTTAGGGTTCCACTGGCCTGCAGACAGAGAGAACAGACTGTCACTACTTCCACTCAGGCCCTCTCGGTGCCGGTTATAAATACACACTATTCAAGGTTGACCGCTGGACTCGGAAAATAAAAAGCTAATTTTGGATTGTTTAGCGTGGCTATGTTTTAAAATAAATAAAGCGATCCACTCAGTATACAGGCAGAAGGTATGGTTTAGACTCCACCGCTCACTCCCAGAGGGCAATAAGTGATGATTGAGAGGGATTCTATTTACATCAGTACAAACATGATTTTAAGAGACCGCAGCAATCGGATTAAAGCCAGAAAGCCAGAAGACGATACATTGGCACACCAAAATGTACCCAAATGATTGGCGACCTTCTTACCAGTACATTGATGATTTTGTATTATTTCGTAGGACACAGAACCCGACTATCATTGATTTGCAGGCATGTCCCAGTGCACTCAATAAATATTAGATCATATTTAACTTCTTTTAGCTTGACATTCAAAGTTGGGACTGTACTGTTGTAAGAGTATTCTTATACATTACATTTTTGTACAGCTTTACAGCATCAAAAGGTGTATTGCAGGCTACACTCAAAACATTTGATGCATAATACCATTTGACTCATGAAGAAAACAACTGTGCCATTAAATTGGATTTCTATTTAATTTAGCATGTGGGATTCCCAGGAAAGGATGCATACATTTAATCCATCGCTCACTGTAAACTCTCCAGTTAAACTTGTTTAATTATTCATATTTAAGACCCCTGTGTCAACCCTGTAAAGAGTATTTGAAGATATAATGCATAGTCACAGGCCTAAAGAGAAACATAATTGCATGATCATTCACTCATCTGATTGCATAGACATTATGGAAATCATGAACCACTAAAATGTAACATAATAGCAATGCTTTTGAGTAAAACCTGTCTTCATCCAAAGGTTTCAGGTGAACATCAATACACGCACTGTACTTATACTGACCGATTCTATAGATGAGCACCCTGCTGCCAGTGTGGTCGCGCTGCGGGAGGACGGCGTGGTAAGTTGTGTTGAGGAGGCCTATCACAGAGGAGGGAGACAGGCAGGTGCTAATCTCAGGACTCTCCCTCCGCCAACGCTGGTAGTTCAGTAAGAGCTGCAGGACACATGAACTTAACATGAGATAAACAGAAGATGAAAGGCCAGGCCAATGTTGAAATAAAAGGTTTTGGCATTGTCCAGCACTAGTGTGCATTCGCTCTCGCTCTTCAAACCTCTGTTGAAAGTCAGAGTGAATTTGTGCACGTGTACCAGTCACACAGACGGCTGGGCTTAGACCTAGTTGGGTGAGTTCCAGCTATTTTCAGAGGACATTATGTTACCAAGCATTCCGGTTGAGCCAAGCACTGTGTACACCCTACACTGACTCTTTTTGGGACATTTCAGGGAGGTGCTGGGCCTCTTACGTTATTTAAAAACTCTCCATAACCTCAGCTCAGGGGGTGAGGGGCAGTCGCTGCACACTGCAATAAAAACCCTATCTGACACTTTTGTCAGATAGGGTTTTTCAAGGGCTCCTTGACACGTTTTGTGTCAAGGAGGAGAAATTCATGTAATTGGGAGAGAATCCGGTCATTGTCTCTCTGCAGCCCGATGCCAAGTGGTCCACGGACTGGTGGTTGGTCCTCTGGTTTAGATCACAAATTAAAAAAGCTCACTGTCATACGGGTGTTTTGGCTGTACCTCTTTTAGACTTTATGTGACATTTAAGTTGCAGGTTGCTTATTACACATTTTTGCTGTAACCACTGAAACAGGAATAATGCAGATGTACAGTATATGTGGCCTCTTGGAACATGTGCAAACCCATTGAGGGGTCCTGGTCAGAGGTCCCAAACCTTATTTGCCTTATGGACCAGTTTCATATTGGACAACATTTCACAGACCGGTCTAGGTGAGGTGGAAAAACATGACAAAATAATCGACCGCCGGGTGGATGGTGTAGTTCGTTGGTGGACAATACTTCCTCGCGCAGCAAAGAGTGGACAATCGTACAATTGAAAAAATAAACGCTTAGGTGATTCTTAGGGAATTTGAGGGACAAAGCACATGAAAGAATCTGGTCATTTTACAAAATAAAATATTTTTCAGAAAAAGTCAAACGAAACAAATGGCCCATGGACCGGTACCGGTTGGGAACCATCTGGTTGCGCACCATTCTTGATGTTTATATATCCTTCTGATCTTTGCAGAGGGTCAACGTTGTTGTTGTATACTGTGGTAAAGAAAGTATCTTTGCCCAGTGTTGTTTTTCCCTATGATCATCATTCATTTCCTTCATTGTCATTACTGCCCAGACAAACCACCATCATTCATTCTGACCTTTTAATGGGTCGTGTAACCATGCAGTAAGTAACTCTCTGCTCTACCATTTGCATTCCCAGAATTACAGAAGCCCATTTCCGCACAAAAACAAGTGATAGAAAGTCGAAATTATTAAATAAAACGTTGTCCAAACACAAACGACACCTCTGCGTTATCGTAGTGTACCGTATGACAACCAGCTACAACCCTAATTTAAAAAATTAGCGGGATACCAGTGGGTGTCTCCCCAGAGAAACCCCCCTCAGCGGGGCCTGGGTCACCGACTCTTCTCTCATTTCAAGGCCGCCACAAACACGTTTTAGTGCGGACGGGGATAAACCTGTTGAGAAGCGATCCTGCAGGAACACCAGTACTGCAACACCGGGCAGTTAAACTAGGTCTTAATTGACGTTCTCCACACCAAGAGGTAAAGAGTTTACACCTAGCGGCATACGCTTTCCTTATGGCCGTAGCTCTGGAGTGGAGGGTGGTCTCAACGACCTCGGTGGAGAGACCAGAACTTAAGAGGCGGGCCCCCTCAGAGGCCACGCCCACAGTTCCGTAGCTCCGGGCGGGGGTAAAGGATTGACCCCAACACCTGCGAGAGCAAGTCCGCCCTGGTCGGAATCTCCCAGGGAGGCCGACGAGGAGAGAAACTAATTACGCAAACCACACTGGCCGGCCAGTACGGGGCTACTAGCAGTAGACCGACGCCGTCCTGGTGGACCTCTCCAGAACTCCTGGGAGCAGAGCAACCGGGGGAAAACCGTACAGGCGTGGCCTCGGCCAAGGCTGTACCATAGCATCCACCCCAGATGGCCGGATGGGTTAGGGAGACCACAGAAGACAGCTGTAGTCTCTCTGGAAGCAGAACCGGTCGACCTCAGTACGACCAGCGTGTCTCCACAGGAGCTCCACCGACTCGGGGTGGAGTCTCCACTCATCCCCGGGCCTCGGCCCCTGTCTCGACAGGGCGTCTGCCCCCTGCTGGTTCCCCCTCGGGGAGAACCCTCTAAGCCACCACTGCAGCGGTCTCATATACAGCAGGCCGCAGATAATCACATTGGATGCGGCTGCCAGCTGACCCAACAGTCTCTTAAAACTGTCTGACAGTGAGTGACTGGCCTAGCTTGGCCTGTTTAACGACTAAAAGGGCCGAAGCTACCCGAGCGGGAGACAAACGTGCCCGCACCATGAGTCCCAGATCTCGTCCAGGAAAGTGGTCCTATCAGCGGGGACATAACACTTTTCCTGGCGTTGAGTCCTCAATCCCAGACGGTTGAAGTGAGCGAGAATGACATCTTGATGTTGAACCGCGCGCCGCTGCGACGGAGCCCAGCTCTTAATCAACCGGTCAGCAATGTAGTTTTTTTTTTTTTTTTTACAATGCGCCAATGGCGTCAGGGCATTCCTGACGCAGCTCTCGCAGCGGCAGCGGCAGCGGCAGTCCTCCGACTAGCCCTGCTACTGAGGGACCGCATCTGAGAGCGCTGCGTCCCGGCCCGAGCTCCTCGACAAGGGGTAGCACGTGAAGCGACGCTCTCTCGCTGCCTAGCCAGGTAAGCCGGGCTCATCGGCGGTCAGGACTGCCCCCGCCCGGCAGCCCCGGGGACGCGGCTCCGGCGGGGAAGGAATCCATTTCCTTCCCCTCGGCCACGTCCGTGAGCAGCTCCGCCTGATACGCCTGGAGCACCGCCATCGTATGCAGGCAGGAAGCCGCCTGACCTGCCGCCGAATAAGCTTTGCCCACCAGCGCCGACATCGTACGCAAAGGCTTAGTGGGCAACGCCGGCGTCCTAAAAAGCGGTGCCTCGGGAGATAAATGGTGCGCCAATATCCCCTCCGCGGCAGGCATGCTCGCATAACCACACGCCTCGGCATCGGCCACGGACGAGTACAGCGAGGTACGCAGGTTAAAAATGCGGGCAGAGGCCGGCCTCCCCCCCAGGCTGAGTCTCTCCACAGCTCTGGCGAGTACCTCCAGCAGCTCCTCGGCCGCGGGCAACTGGAGTGACGCGGCTCTAGCCTCCGCAGCCTCCACGCCAACAACGTCCAACTCCTCGGAGCTGGACTGCTGGGTGAACGGTGCCCCCTCCCGGGTGGAAGAACCCGCCATGCGTGCTTCCGAGTCTCGGTATGAGGCACCGGATCCAGCAGGATCGGGCTGAGAAAGTGCCGAAGCCGTCTCAGTCCCCTCTGCAAGATCCATCTGCGACCCCCAGGAAGCCCATCGCCGCACTGCCTCGGCAAACGCGGGACCTGAGCCGCGGGGATTGCAGGCCGAGCCGCTGTCCTCAAACAGCGCCAGGCGGGAGCGCAGCGTCCTCACCGGGAGACGCTCGCAATGCTTGCATCCAGCTCCCTCAAAAGCTAGTTGAGCATGCTCCGCTCCTAAGCACGCAACGCATAGTACGTGAGTATCCCCTCCTGTAATAAACCGGGGGCAGGGTGGAGCACACCGCACAAACCGCTGCCTGCTAGCCATCGTATCGCCTACTTCGCACTGACACACACTGGATGAAGGCACTGAGATGAATTGGCTTGTGTCGTGGTGCTTCTTATTTCCTGGTCTCGACGTCACCCGCCTATGACGTGCCGCCTCGCCATTGGTCTGATTTCACACGTGCTTCATGACGCGGTCACGCAGGGCGTTCCCACAGCGTTTTCATGCAGCTCGAGTTTCCTGATAGAGAACAACAGTGAGTAGAGAACATCTTCGCGAGCTTGGGAGATTCAGTTTGCGAGCGAGTAAGAAGTTGACGCGAGACAGACACATGCCTTCAAACTGTAAGTAAAGCATGGCTCACAGGGCAGTGCGTAATGTGCCCGATGTGTGGTTGAGTGAGGAAGAACACTGCAGATCTTCAAGAACCAAAAGTTCCCATGCGAGTGTAGAATTGCAGACCACAATAGGGTTATTCCTTAGCATTTATGTTATCAAAAAAAAGACTGCGACGAAGGTGTGCACAGAGATCTGTGGTCACATGATGTTGCTGAATTTTGTTACAATCATTCTGTATTTGAATGAAATTCCTGCACAGTCCAATGTTATTACAGTCAAACTCTACATACTTTCACTCCTGCAAGTAGATGGGCTTCAATCTACTTATAAAATGAAACGTCATGGCGATCCCCCCCACTGCTACCCCGTCAGCCTGTCTTTTGGAGGGGGTAGTCCAGCGATCGAGTGGTAGCGGTAACCAAACGGAACAACAGCGCTGCTTACCCCAAGCAAAAAACAAGTCAACATTCTTGGTCATTTGTTACCTTACTCGGATGAATTGAAGTCAGAGAGGGTTTCTTTTGAATGAAATTAAATGTGTCCAGGTCGACTGTGTATGCAAGGTGATGATAGATAAATCTGCTGTTGATGTCTTGTGAAGATTTTGCCATTACAAAGAAGCTTACAATTCATTACACTTGGGTCCAATCCCTAGAAAATCAGCATTGAGGTAGCGGAATATTTTACTTCACCAGTAAAAGCGGTGTCAAAACCTTCAGAAAAATATCTTACGTACTGCTAGGAAATCAAGTAGAAAAAGCACAACTTGTGGTAGAAGTTATAGTATGAGTGATTGATGAGGTTGAGGACAAGTTAGGTAAGTGAGGAATTTCAGGTTCGACACCATAATGGCGCCGGAGAGGCGAACAGGGAAGAACTGTTGAAATCACAGCCAATCTCTGGAGGTTGTAACCACCTGCGGTCTTTTGGAGAAAAGTCTTTAGAAAATTTAGAATAGTCTATAAGGAGAGTGTGTATTCCGCGGAATATTACACTATTAATAGCTTGATTTACTTTGCAATTTTAGCCGCTTTTGTTGGTTAATAAATCCTTTTTGATTTTAAACAGCTGGATCAGATGATTCCCAGACCCCACACACTTATCAAATAAAATGCACATTTTTCTATAACCTACAGATACATATTCTACTGCTTTCAGGTATGTTACATTGTTACTCAATTATATTCAGTTTCAGATCCTATAAAACGATCATGTTTGTGTCCCACGACAACCACGTGACAGAATTTTTTGTGAAGATGCATTTCCCAGCTGATCTGGTTTTTCGAAAACACATTGTGTGTAGTTAATTAAGTACGGTGATTTATTTAAACCATTTAAGTACACTTAAGAATAAAGGGGTTTTTTTTCAGAGCACGTACACAGATGTAGCACAAAATTTAAGTAACCAAGCAGAATAAAACTTCCTCGAATGTGTGCTGACGGCTGCTTAAATTCATCACTGACAGTAAGTACACTGCTAAAGAGGATTGTAACGTTACGGTCTTCCTTCACAAGGTATGAAAATTACTCCATAACCTTTCACAAGCGTTTCGTACCTTCAGAGACAGATCCTCGTCGAAGTCTCTGGCCCGCAGAAACTTGATGAGGAACTTTCCGGAGAAGGTGGAGACGGCGGACAGCTCCCCGGCCTGCAAAGCTCTCCGTCTCAGGCCGCTCACGGCCGGCCGCAGCAGCTCCGAGTCGTCCGGGAATTCACTGAGCTGAGCCCCGTTCATGTCGCTCCAAGGGCCGCCAACATTTCACTGGCAGCGCGCTGCTACTGGAGGGAGGACAGAGTGGGCGGGCGGGTTTAGGGGAGGGCGCTGTATCTGTGAGTGGGGGCAGTAGGGGAGGCAAATGACCACCGTTAGTGCAGTTGCAGCTGCCTTGCTCATGGTACTGTATCAGTAAAGATATGAATATATAAATAAAATATATACATATATGATATATATTTCACACCAACATCGTTCATTATTTGTAGTAGTGATTTATTAATAGCCCAAGTAATAGTCTGAAACTGAATCAACAAGCAAAATGGCTCCAACTCTTCCCTCTGCTGGACATGAGCAGCTACTGGATGCAGCTGCCTGGCCTCTGCAGTGCTCCATCACCAGACTCCAGAAGCTGAATCAGAAAACATTTATTGCCGTAATATTTCAGACATACACAGAATTTGACTTGGTGGTTGGTGCATAACAATGGACAACAAGACAACATAGTGCAAGGAATAAAATATAACACTATTAGTTAGTAATCTAAGGCTATGGGTTAGTTTAAAAATAAAGGAAGAAGAGTTAAAAAAAAAAAGTTAGAATTTTAAGAAACCGACTAGCCCACTCCCACTCCCAACACCCATCTCAGTCGGTGGTATCCTTCATGCGGCAGAGCCATTGGAGCGGGGCGTGGTCCGAACAGAGGGTGAATGAGCATCCCAGGAGGTAGTAGTGCAGGGAGCCCACCGCCCACCGGATGGCCAGGCACTCCTTCTCCCCCAAATACTGTACCTCCCTCCGTCCAACTGCACACTTTCCCGGCTTGGCGGTGAGCCCGGCCCGCTTCAGCGACTCCAGCACCGCCCCCCCCCCCGCCGCACGTGCTCCGCCTAGGTGGTGTTGTGGATGATTACATCGTCCAGGTAAGCGGCCGCGTAGGCGTGTGGACGCAGCACCCTGTCCATGAGCCGCTGGAACGTGGCTGGGGCACCGAACAAGCCAAGGGGAAGCGTGGTTAATTGGTACAAACCCAACAAAGTGGAGAAAGCTGTTTTCTCTTTGGACTCTGATGACAGGGGAATCTGCCAGTAGCCCTTAGTCAAATTCAGGGTCGTAAAGAAACATGCAGTGCCCAGCTGGTCCAAGAGTTCGTCGACCCGGGGCATTGGGTAGGCATCGAATCGTGACACGTCGTTCACCCTGCAATAGTGCACACAGAACCGCACAGACCCATCTTTCTTAGCCACCAGAATGATGGGGCTACTCCAGGCACTGTTGGACTCTTCTATGACCCCCATCTCCAACATAGCAGCCAATTCCTACCGAACCACTTTTCTTTTGTGTTCGGGCAAGGTTGTGACCTTACCGTCACCCCCGGGGGAGTCTTGATTCGGTGCACTATCAGGTCTGTCCGGCCTGCAGGGGGGAGAACACATCAGCAAACCCGTTCTGCAACTGGGCAATGTCTGCCCTCAGGTCTTCAGAGAGACAGCCCTCACACAGGAGCGGGGTGGGATTGACCACTGTCCAAGTTACACAGCATATTTAGTCCCCTCTTCCTAGTTCCACAAGCACTTTCACGGTCCTCTGCCTGCTTAAGCCCATGCCATTTTTCTAAAGTGACAGAATAACATTAATACACAACCTGCCATATGATGCTACCATTTTGGGGAAAATTACACACACATAATTCATTCAAGAATATTGTATTATGCACATGTGATAATCAGTGTTTGGAATAATGTTACCGTTTTTAAAAGGAAAAGCACACACACGACACGTCACACACAGTGATCATCCCTGCCAGCTGACGCTCATTGCTTTCACCTGGGTTTCACCAAGTTATTTGTAACAAATAAGCAATTTGTAGTACGAATAATGGTACTTTTATAAAATGACACGGCCGAAATGCATGCTTGGTAGGGTTCAAAATTTGGTTGCTATATGATAGCTACTTTCAGTAATGGTACGATTGTTGTAACCACAAAAAACAACATACAACCAAATCACTTTAACAGGGTAAAACACACTAATATAACAGTTTGTAGAACATAAGCAATTTGTAACAAATAAGTAATTTGCAGCACTAATAATGATATATTTATACAATGACCCCGCCGAACTGCATGCTGGGAGTGGAAAGCAAACGCTGTTGCCATATAATAGCTACTTTCAGTAAGGGTACGAATTTCTACCTACAAATAACAACATGCAACCAAATAACACTGCATGAAAAGTGGGATTTCCGTCCCCGTAAACGCCCGAAAATTTCCCTAATTTCCGACAATTTCCGACAATTTCCAGGCCGCGCACGCCGCGTTCGCCTGTCCCGGAAATTGTCGGAAACAGACTCTGACGTAGGTGGCGAACAGCTGGCGGAGGTGCGAATGGCCCTAATAAGCATATGAATGCAGCGAAACCGCGGGTGGCCGAGCGGAGCGGGCTGAATATCCTTACTCCTTATTGGAGGAAACCACAACTTTCAAACAAGTAAAATCACTCGTGATTGGCAGCATAACCACACCTGGGCAGGCCTGGCTTGAGTTTCCTTACTCCTCATTGGATGAAACCACAACTTTCAAACAAGAAAAATCACTCGTGATTGGTTGGCAGATCTGTCGCTATTGGTCACCCAGCCTCATAAATAATTTATATATACAATATATATTATTTATTCATTCATATCGTACTGTATATTCATGTCATTGTTATCCTATGTAGGCTACTAAACAATTATTAGACTACCACCAAGGACATTAATGAATTTATAGAGGAAATGAACATTTGCCAGGAACATGTTTATGCAAAAAGAGCTTTCTTAAAACAAACAATTATATACAAAGCGACTATCTGCGCACACATGAGTAGAGGATGATCCAAAACGACAACTGTCCATTTGCTTCCTCGGGGTTGTAGGTAACTGGCGGCGTTCTTTCCGAGGCAGGTCCGTTGCGCAGACGCACAAAAGAGACCATATCACGCCTGTATTGTCTGCTTTGCACTGGCTCCCTGTTAAATCAAGAATAGAATTTAAGGTTCTTCTCCTCACCTACAAGGCGCTTGCTGGTGAGGCACCTTCTTATCTTAAAGAGCTTGTAACACCGTACTGCCCTGCAAGGCAGCTGCGTTCTATAGATGCTGGGTTACTTGTTGTTCCTAGAGTTATTAAAAGTAGGATGGGAGGCAGAGCCTTCAGTTATCAAGCTCCTCTTTTGTGGAACCAGCTTCCACTTTCAGTCCGGGGGGCAGATTCAGTCAGCTCCTTTAAGATAAAGCTTAAAACTTTCCTCTTTGATACCGCTTATATTTAGGGCTGGCTTAGGTTTGCCTGGACCAGCTCTTAGTTACGCTGCTATAGGCTTAAACTGCCGGGGGACTTTTTAGGACACACCGAACTCCTCTCTCTCTCTCTCTCTCTCTCTCTCTCCCCTTTTACTAAAATCCACGTTGCATTAATGCACATGACTAATTCAGCTCCTTCCCGGGAGTTCTTTGTGCTTTCTCGCCGAGCAGGTCTCTGCAGATCGTAGTCCGGTCAGGACCCTGGTCCTGACTCTGGCCGTGGCCCTGCTGGCCTGCTGCTGCTATCATCATCATCATCATCATCATCATCATCATCATCATCATCATCATAATTTTAAATATGATTCATATCACTATTACCCTTTCCTAAAATCTTTGCTTTCCCTCCCCACAGTCTTCTGTGGATGGTGGTTCGATCTGACGGTGGTGGCCCCTGCAGTGGTCCTGTCATACATCTGACCGGCTACTTGGAATTCTTTGATTAATTTCTGTTATAGAAATTGAATGTATTCTACATCTGTATGAGTCATTCTGTACACATGACATCCATTGCAGTCTGTCCATCCCGGGAGAGGGATCCCTCCTCTGACGTTCTCCCTAAGGTTTCTTCCCTTTTTTCCCTGGAAGGGTTTTTTTCATTTTTTGGGGAGTTTTTCCTGTGCCGATGTGAGGGTCTTGGGACGGAGGATGTTGCATGTGTACAGACTGTAAAGCCCTCCGAGGCAAATTTGTAATTTGCGATTTTGGGCTATACAAAATAAAATGAATTGAATTGAATTGTGCGCGGCTCTGTACTTTGGAGTCGCCTCTCACCGGGACACAGAGTTCAGAGAGCTCCGTTCTACGAAATGACGGCGACCGTACAATCCACCCAGAGACCCCGCCAACTTGCCCTCTTCTTCGGCAGACATGAGGTCTCCGCTGGCGGACTTCCAGAGTTCCACCGCGTCATCTGCGAGCACACGCTGTCTCCATTCCAGCAGCTGTAAAAAACAAAACAATGAATCAATACTGTGCGATGCGATGCGTATGGACACAACACATCTATCAATGCCCGTGAAAAATAGTCACCAAATAAACTCTTATCCGCTTTCTTCTCGCGCCGAACTCTTCGCTCTTCCGCCTGCAGTGACTTTTTCTGGCGCGATTCTGAAGCTCCGACGTGCCGTCTCGTAATACGTCTTACAGGCGGCTGGAAAACAATGAAATGAAAGTGGTATGAAAGTCACCGTAACATTAAACAAGGAAGGAGAAAGTTTAAAAAAAAAAGTCACTTACAGATGTTGCTCCGAGCAAATAGGAGGTCAGCGCCTCATTGTGAGGAGAAACTAGTCTGTGAAAACAAAATGTACAGTTATGATCGGTATCTATTCTATGGCATCCATTTCCTTATACCGCGGAATGAAAGCATGCTCTTTAAATCTTATACACTACAAAAATACAATTCAATAAAGCGGGTTCTGCTCACTAGTTCTTTTGTAAGGCTACTCTTAGCTTTGGTTTTAGGCTAAGCTACTTTTAGCTTAGCTAGCAGTCATCAAACATATTCTTACCTTGGGATTTCAAGCGGCCGTCTCTTCTTCTTAAGTCAGTCTCTCCCGCTCGTTCATATCGGCAGGATGGTGATTCAGCTGACGGACAGTCCGCTGATAGCAAACTGCAGTTTCTTCTCGACTGGCTGAAAGCTGTTGATAGCGTCCAAGAGGAGCTGAACGCGAGTTGAACGTCCGGATCCTCCAATCAGATACGAGGTCATTGTTACATGGAAGGACTCGCGAGACCAGACCGCGGTGCCTGTGAAGCACCATGTCTGTGAGATGTAGTGGTTAATACGTCCTCTGTGCATTTAAGTAAGACTAAAGAAAAGGTCACTGTATTCCTGCCCCTATGCACATTAGTTGAGCTCTAGGGGAATGTGATCTCTGCAGAGCCTTCATTCTCATTCTAATGTTTGCATGGAATGGTCATTTTACCTTCAGATTAGATTCAGATTGAAACTAATGTTTTAAATAATTTAGTGTGTCTTTTTTACATAACATTTGCCATAGCTAATGGCATACACAGTAATCTAGCATACTTAAATTAAATAAATCAATACAAGCTAAAATGTAAGAGTCTATAATTAGGCCTATTTGTACCAGAGATTTTCTTACCTTTTAAAAAAATGTCACCTGGGCTAAAACTCTGATTTGCATTTGTATAGCTCACAGCATTTTCATTTACATGTCAAAGCCTCACCTAGAATTAGGAGGAGGGGAGTCATGGGGGGCCAACTGCCAAAGGAGGCCCAAGTCAATTTCCGACAATTTCCGGCAGTTTTCGGCTTTGCCCGCAAATTGCCGAAAATTGCCGTAAACCTGAAATTCCACGACAATTTACGGTGCCGGAAATTGTCGGAAATCCCACTTTTCATGCAGTGTAAGGTAATTATAGTGGGTGACTTCAACATTCACGTGGATGTCGATAACGACAGCCTTGGTACTTCGTTTCTTTCATTATTAGATTCAGTTGGTTTTTGTCAGAGGGTAAATAAACCAACTCATTGCTTTAACCACACACTCGACTTGGTTCTTGTGTATGGTATTGAGATAGAACATTTAACAATCTTTCCACAGAATCCTCTCTTGTCAGACCATTGTCTGATAACCTTCAAATTTCTACTACCGGAACCTCCTCCTGCCAAAAGTTTCTACAGTCGATGCCTATCGGATACCGCTGTAGCTTCATTTAAAGAAGCCATTCCTTCTGCTCTAAGTTCAGTGTCCTGTTTCAAGATACCGGACGAGAAAAATAAAAACAACTCCAGGTTTCTCTTCAGCACTGTGGCTAGGCTGACAGAGAGTCACAGCTCTGTTGAGCCATGTATTCCTCTGGACTTCAGCAGTAACGACTTTATGAACTTCTTCAATGATAAGATTCTGACTATCAAAGAGAAAATTGATGGTCTCCTGCCCTCAACTAGTGCCGACCCGTCCTCGGATGTAGGAACCCTGGGTGCAGCAGTGGGCCCTGATACCTACTTGGATGGCTTCTCTTCCATCACCCTGGATCACCTGACTTCTACAATTTCGAAGTCTAAATCTTCTACTTGTCTCTTGGATCCTATTCCAACTAAGCTGCTTAAGGAAGTTTTTTCTTTAATTAGCACGCCTTTACTGGATATTATGAATCTGTCCTTGTTGACAGGACATGTACCACAGTCCTTCAAAGTAGCTGTAATTAAGCCTCTTCTTAAGACACCTACTCTTGCTCCAGAGGTGTTGGCTAACTACAGACCGATCTCTAATCTTCCCTTCCTCTCGAAGATCCTTGAGAAATCCGTCGCAAATCAACTATGTGACTTTCTTCAAAACAATGCTTTGTTCGAGGACTTTCAGTCAGGATTTCGAGTGCATCATAGCACAGAAAAAGTCCTGGTGAAAATTACGAATGATCTCCTACTTGCATCGGACCATGGACTTGTCTCTTTTCTTGTCTTGCTGGACCTCAGTGCCGCATTTGACACCATCGATCATCGTATCTTGCTGCAGAGACTAGAACATTTGATTGGTATTAGAGGAACTGTACTTAGCTGGTTTAAATCCTATTTATCGGATCGATCCCAGTTTGTGCTTATAATAATAATAATAATAATAATAATAATAA
This sequence comes from Apeltes quadracus, assembly GCA_021346845.1. NCBI lineage: Eukaryota > Metazoa > Chordata > Actinopteri > Perciformes > Gasterosteidae > Apeltes > Apeltes quadracus. The sequence continues at coordinate 801,023 of CM037919.1, read as the reverse complement.
ACCTTTATTTATATAGCGCCTTTCAAGACACCCAAGATCGCTTTACAAGAGTGGGAGTAGGGGGGTAGGGGAGGGAGGGGGTTTAGGGAGGATAGGCAAGAGAGAAGAGGTGTGTTTTGAGGTGCTTTTGGAACTGTGGCAGAGAAGTGGCAGAACGGATAGGAGGGGGCAGGGTGTTCCAGAGGGTAGGGGCAATTGCACAGAACGCCCTGTCACCAAAGGTCTTGAGTCTGGTGCGGGGAGTGGAGAG